>JACEGR010007541.1:0-48018 GCA_014170235.1 Listronotus bonariensis
GACGGTAGGATATAATCGTACCATTGATACCGTACTGAAAAGCATCATATTTTGAGTACTTATATTAATAAAATGGTTTCTTTGACATTAAGGTTAAAGATTTTGGTATAGGTTTTCAAAATTATAACCTATTATTTTAAAGGAAATGCATGAAGATATTAAAGAGCTTAAATCATAAATTTTTATGTTTTCATTTCTTGATTCTGATGTTCACAAAATAATATTAAGCATATTTTAATTTAAAGAATTTCTTTTAAATTAAAGCCATGAATTAAAGTATTTTTTCTCCCAGTTTAAGAGCCACTATTATTTTAAAGTAAAAAATAAATTTTTGTTTAAAAGCACACGTACTCAAAAAGAAAGCATATTTTTAAAACCTTGTATTTTCTTAGAACAAGACATTTTTCTTCTTTGTGTACTACAAAAATAAATATTTAATTAAATCCAATACATATTTTCTAAAAAATTGAATGCTTTACAAAAAGGTCTCTTTACATTTGTTAATAAATTCACTTCTTCAAAAGATATTCTACGTTAAAATTACTTTTGGATCCAACGTCCACGTCAAATAACTTTTAAAGAAGTAAATTTATTAGAAAATGTGAAAACTTTTTGTAGAGCATTTTATTTGATTTTAAAAGATTTATTGGCTTTATTTACATACTAATACTTGTAGTAGTGACAAAAATCCAAACTTAAGAAACAAAATGAAAAAAAAATAGTTTAATGTTACAGCTCGTTACGGCTTATCTGACGACAATTTACAAAAAAAGCTTTTTGGGAGGAAATTATTTTTTTCCAAAGGAATGTGTGCTTGTTAAATTTTTAGATTAACAATTTGCGCGTTTTGTATTAAAAAAAATTGTTGAAAAAAACTGCCGGTCGCAAAGATCGACCTTTTAACATTATTGTTAAGTTCTCAAATCTTTATGATATATTTTTTTGCCACCTTAAACAATACTTTTTATAAATACAAAGTTACTTTGTTTGGCCCAGTCGAATCGATACACCAATTTAAACTAATAGTTTAACAAAGAGTAGTTTCTAAAACAATGTTTACCTTGGGTTAACTAACTTTTAATTTATTTAATTAGTACTCCGCACACAAAACTTGTTCTCAAACACTTTAATCTTTTAACAAAGCCTAGGAAAATTAAAAGACATAAATCAATCACATTTATCTTGCCTTAACTCCAAGGGATGAAACTCGACATCTAAGATATTAATGATGTACTGCATTTGAGATCATCACAGCCGATTACGCGTCTAGTATTATTAATAAATGGTTTAAGTTATTCGCATACCATGCTTATATTGCAAAAACAAAAACATTTTGGTACAAAGCCTTGGAGAAGCAAAACGTTAAAGTTTATTAACTATTTAATGAAGAGTAGGTACGTAATAGAATTTACTAAGATAAGAAGTTTGTTTATGAAGCTTATGTATAAAGTGCCGCATTGCATTTTAGACAGGTATTTTAATAAACCAGCTGGTCTTTGTTAGTTTAAAACATAAATATCTAACATTTGGATACACAGAGCCTAGTTGCCTTTTACAGATTTTTACGACCTCGCGCAGTAAACAAACTTGAGGCCCACCGGAAGGTTCTTGGTACATGCGCATTAAAAGTCATGTCCAGTACCGGACTTAAATCATTAAATAATTTTAAAATCTTAAAATATCAGTATCTTAATGTGTAAAGAAAAATACTCGTTATATATTTATATAATAATATATATTATTTTACATTTCTTTACGAATATAAATAAGGTAGTGATATAAAAAAAATATTATGGACACGATACGTCAACACTGAATAAGGACAAAGATCTGCTAAATTATCTTTGAAAAAAGGTAAACGGATTACCTGGGTACCGTTGACAGGAGGAATAATTTAATATAGTGAGTATAATGTCATCAAAAAAAGATATGACCCAGATTCTGTGATGTATTTTGGACTACTAAACATGAATGCGTAATCAGAAAAGTTTCAATTTTTTCCTGATCTTAAAAAACTTAGGGTATGTTTTATTCTTAGGTTAATAGACATTGGCATGCGAGTCATAGGCAACAATGTTTTTCTTCAGTTTTGAAGTTTTTTAGCAATTTATTTAAGAATGAAAAAGTGATGGAGGCTCAGACATGCAAAATACGTTTTTATTTATGTTCTGAACTTAAATCAAGGGTAAATTTTGCTTTAGCATCCACCAATATAAAGTACTTTGCAAGAAAGCGTTAAAAAATTTCTGATTTTATATTCCAATATTTTAAGGTTGGAATTTAGCATATATCACATATCTGGGTCTAATACTTTTGTTTTATTTTGTGAAATGGTTTAAGTCGAGGCAAGATAAGGAGACAAAAAGGAATCGGCCAAAAAACAATGTCGTGGTTTCGCAATATCAGAGCAGGAGAATGTCCGTCCAACAACTTCTAAGAATGGTATAAAAACTTTTTAAAAAATTGGCCGCTAACCTATAGTGATAAAAAGCACTAAAAAAGGGGGTAAATAAAGTATTATGGTGGCGTAATTAATAATATAAAATTTAGCTACAGAAAAATTGGACATTTACATAGCATTACACATTTAGAGTTCAGAACATATTACAGAGAGGTTTAAAAACAAAATTTAAAATGTTACTACAATAAATAACGTAAACGCTTTTGTCAATATTATTATTAGAATATTTTAAAAAATCTTATTACGTTCTTATTATTGAAAAATGTTAGAGTAGCAAATCAGGCAATAACATTTCATTAATTCAGCTATATTGTTAAAACTTATGTAATACATTAAGTTGATATACTTACTTATTTTACTTTCTTTTAATCAGCCCAGGATCTATATTTTCGTAACGAGGGGCAAAACTTGCCGTATGCCTGGCCTTTTTATTGAGAAAAATTTAAAAGACGACCAAAAAAAAGGTCTTTCTCTCTTACAATTCCCACTTTCTTATACGTTCCATGTTTTAATTTGCCGCCCCTTGAAGGTGTTACCCGTAGCAGACACCACCGTTTGCCCCCACCCTTGCTAGACCAGGGACTGCTTTTAATACTTTTTTCTTAAATACGGCAACAATTGACATATAGCGTATTAGACGCTTTTGATGTAAATAATTAATAATAGTTTAACAAGATCAGACAGTTGCGACGTTCGTTACATATATTTATCTTTGTTTACCTTGGGTCGTCTAACAAGAACAGGTAGTGCGAGTAGGTACCTAACTCTCGAGGTTGATCGAGTTTTAAAAGACGGTCGACGACAATCATATTTTACCTTGTGCTTGGTGTGGTCATAGTGGCAACGTAGAATCTTTATGCAAATAGAAATTTGAAATTAGTTTATGTAATTACGGAGAGTAAAGACAATAACAGGCGCTGTAAAAACTGGTGCATTGTAAAGCCGGCTGTTCATGAGAAGCGGTTTTCCACTGGCGGATGATAATTCAGCGTTGTGATTGGCGGGAAGAGCATTTTAAATTTGCACTAACCAATCACAACGCTGAATTTATCGTCACTCTCATGGACAACTGGCTTAAGGAAATGTAAGAGCTAATACCTATATAGTTCATTGTTTACCCTTAGCAAAACTCCGTTTACTCCTCTCCAATGCATTTTAAAAATTATAAACAATTTAGTTTAATTCCTCTTTCAATACAGTGTAGGGAAAAGAGTTTTTGTTATGATGTCTCCAGCTAGTACAAATAACTATTACTTACCACCAACAACCTTTTACTAATAATTTTACAAAGAAAGTTTTCATTTGCATAGTTTAAAGTTTAAAAATGATGCATGCTAAAAAACTGTCAAAACAGCGAAATATTGCAAAAGCGCTTAGGGCCGTACGCAGAAAGTAATTTTGGGGGATAACAGCCAAAAAAGCCACAACCAAAGAACAAAGCGGCCCTAGGCTTGTTTGTAGCAACCAAAAAAGGACCACCTTAAGCAAAAATCCATCTTTGAGAGGTCTTTTTGGGCTCCTGTGGGGGGGGAATGCAGGCTGCCCACCCTGCGTGCACAGGCTTTACTAGAAACGCTCGTTATCAGCTTCAAAAAAAGAGTTTTCTTCTATTAAATAAACAAGATTGCATATTTAAAAGTTATTTTTATTCCTAAACATCTTTTTTATAAAAATTTTGATATTGCAAAAAAAAATAAAGATGCCTACTTCGCTTTTAAGCAAAATTTATATATTTTGAGATACCTCATATAACGCTAACACAAATATTATTTAAAGATTGCATTTCACGTTTTTAGAATATGCAGATCTTTTATTAAGAATAACTTATTTTTGTAAAATAAAAACTAAAAAAGTATTTCCATATGGTGGGAACTAAAATAGACGCACTGTTTTTACCAAATTACGCCTGTTAAATTAGGGGATAAATTTAGACAAATTTGTGTTTAACTCCCAAATTTAACTTGTCACATATATATATATATATATATTTTTTTTGTCATTATCAGTGTTTATTCCCCTTAATCCTTGTTAAACCTATTTTACTTTTTTAAATACAAGCAATGAATATTCACAGGTAATGCGAAAATGTCGCCACAGTTCAAACCAATGTTTTGCAACTTACGATAACTGTGGTTCAGAGGGACGCAGTTTTAAAAAACACATGTTTATTAAAAGAAAAGTCCTATTTTAATCTAAATAATACTACCTTAAAATATTTGACTCAACTTCCTTTAAACGGAAAAGCGGCGATAAATTCACATGGATTCTGCCCGATACTTCGTTTGGTGCCAAGCGCGTTTCCCTTCGATTTGCTTGCGCACAAACTCATTTTTTCGCCCATGAATTGTAACTTTTGTTTCGCGCAGGTAACAAGCATTGGCTATCCATCGAGGTCAGTGGTTTAAAAAGGTATTACATTTTTGTTACCACTTAGTTTTTTTATGTTACTGTTTAAAATTGAAATAATTATTATACCTTTTCGTATACGCAACGAGAGACAATACGTCGGCTAACAAAAAGGGTAAAAGCACGGCTTAAAAGCATAACTTCGTAACGTTATTTAGAATTCCTTATGCAACCACCCAAACCAACTTTGTTTAGGGCTTGTATCCTAACCTAAAAGGTGTCAAACAGACGCAAAGTAGATTTTTAAAAACGATTGTTTTCATGATTTTACTGTGGTTCAACAGCTCCTAATTACGTATTTAATTTAACGATTTTAACTCACTTGTCAATCAATTAATCAAACTTTATGGTTATAAATCTAATTTTTTCTAATTTTAACGTACCGAAACACATTACCGATTGCGATACGAATATGTCAGCCGTATTGATAAGTTTAACGTAACGGATTAGAACTAACGTATCGCTTCTGCACAATCGCATTACGATACGGAGAGGTATTACTTAATGATTTTTAAACTGCTTTTTGTCTCTAATATCACGAACGTGTTAAGCTGCTAGAATTATTAATAAATGGTTTAAGTTATTAACTATGTTTATATTGCAAATACATTTTAGTACAAGGTCCTGGAAAAGCTAAACCTAAAAGTTTAATAACTATTTAATAAAGAGTACGTCAAAGGATTTACTACGATAAGAAGGTTGTTTATAAAGATTATGTATAAAGTGCCGCATTTCATTTTAGACAGGTATTTTACCAAACCCGCTTGTCTTTCTTTATTTAAAATGTATTTTTGTTTTACTTAGATTTTTTTAAAATTTTAGTGTTAAAATTAAATATTTTTTAAGATTTTGTCAGCGGGTAACGCTGCTAGCCATATTAATAAATTGTTTACGTTATTCGCATACCATAATTATATTACAAAAATAAAAAATTTACAAGACCTTAGAGAAGCAAAACATTAAAGTTTATAAACTAATATTAAAAAGCACGTTATGGAATTTACCAAGATAAGAAGTTTATTTATGAAGATAATGTATAAAGTGAGACATTGTATTTTTGACAGGTTCTTTAACAAATCTACTTTTTTTCCTTATTTAAAAAATGTAAGACGTTTTTGTTCTTGCTTGTATTTTTTTTAATTTTACAGTTTTACCATAAAATTTTTTGACAGATTGTCAGCAAGTTACGCTGTGCTGCTAGCATTATTATTTATTGGTTTATTTGCATACCATCTATACCAGGTGACACAGGATGTTGTTACCCTTTCCCTTTCTTCCCAACTTTTTTGTAGTTTTTAGGGAAACTAATAAAAATTTTACATTATTACTATAGCATAAATTACCATTTTTATAACAATATTCCGGCCTCAAAATCGCTTCCGGTTTAACCGAAAGAACCATAACATTTCTTTTTTAAATACAAGTACCTGTTTTTTTCTATATTTGTATTTTGTATAAAATTCTTTTTTCAGTGATACTTATATCATACTGGGTATTTTTTTGGCGGCATTATTTCTGTTTTTAATATATATTTTTCCTAAGTAGGCTGTAAAAATAAAATTCTACTTTTAGGAGTAGTGAATATTCTATTTTGAAAAGAAAAGACCAAGTTGGTATATACGTGCAAATTTTTATTTATTTTAAGCTATAGCAAAGCGCTTACGGTTTACACCATCATCAGTGCCATTTTGTCATCTTACGACACAAGCCAATATCCATCAAGAAACTACTTCCACGAGTATCAATTGTATAAAACATTAGGCTTTAGGATAATTTACGATTAAAACATACTTTTAATAGTTTTAAACAAACAAAATGTATCAATTACATTATATTACAATTATACAATTGGTACTCGTATTAGTAGTTTCTTAATGGATATTGGCTTGTGTCGTAAGATGACAAAATGGCATTGATGATGGTGTAAACCGAACGCGCTTTGCCATAATTTGAACGTACATATATACTAACTTGGTTTTTCCTTTCCACTTTACTATTATATTATATTTTTTTAAATAAATTACTTAGATTTCGCAATTTTTAAATCACTTTTTAATGTAATTAATTAGAGAAAATTCAAAATTTGACAAATATTTACTTTAAAAATTTACTTATGAATATTATGTATACAGTGCGGCATTGCATTTCAGACAGGTACTTTAATTACCCTTGTTTTCTAACTAACTAATTAAAAAATGTAACACGTTTTTGTTCTTACTTAAAAAAATTTAAATTTTGAATTGAAAAAATTTTTAAAAATCGTCAGCAAGTTACGCTGCTGGCTGTATTAATTGAAGGTTAAGTTATTCGCATACAATCTTTACATTACAAAACTAAAAATTTTAGTACAGGGTAGCGCTCTTTCGTTGACCTTGCAGGGTATAGCAAAAACCAAAAGACATTAAACAAATATGTTTT
Source organism: Listronotus bonariensis (assembly GCA_014170235.1). NCBI lineage: Eukaryota > Metazoa > Arthropoda > Insecta > Coleoptera > Curculionidae > Listronotus > Listronotus bonariensis. Next base: position 7,286 of record JACEGR010007541.1, read on the forward strand.
TACAATCTCGATTTTAATGTTTAATACAAATTTAGTGGTGAAACTAAATTATGGCCAACTTGATTCGTTTTTGAGATACAAAGTGTTTTTTAAATTTTAATAATTTGGCCAGGCACTAGACTCTTGCTTAATACACTAGCGGAAAAATGAAAGGCTACAAAAAACTCCCAATTTTTTGACGTTTTTCAAGTGGCTGTATTTTGCTTAAAAATAATCGTACTAAACTTAAAAATGCATTTAAAAGCTTGTAGTTTATAGTTTTAAAATCCTACAGTGAAATAAAATTGTTCAAGCAACGTCTACCGCTTAATCCTAATAAATACCGAGAAGATTTTATTTTTAATTTTTTTGTTTTTTTTTGGTCTAAAAACTTTTAAAAAATTTCAACTTAACCACTATATAGATCAAAAAACTTGTTCATTCTGCTTTAATTTTTTTTTGTAAAGTTCGATACGACAACTTCTCGCTAAGATATTGAACTTTAACGATAAAGGACCTTTTGTCTTTAACCATCAATATCTCAGAAACCGCTGATTGCACAAGAAAATCAGGAAGAAGTTTAACATTCTAAATAAACACTCTGGCTATAGTTAAAAAAAAAACGTTTTTTTGTTCATTTAAAAAATAAAAAAAGGATTTTTCTGTCTTGTGTGATAACCAGGCGCTGAATTGAAAATTAACAAAATAAAAAAATATATATTTTTAAGTTTTTTATGCATTTTAATTAAATAAAGTCTTTAAATTTGTGGAAAAAAGTTTATAAAAATAAAAATCAAAAATATAAAAAAATAAAAAAACGACATTTTTAAAAAGCATTTTTGTTTTTTTTTGTTGGTATATTATTGCTGACTTAAGCCGGCTTGAGACTTTAAAACAAGAAGTGGCACTTTTTGATAGAAGAGCAAAGGCGTCAGAGGTGTTTTTGAAAATCTGATTTCTCTCTAATCCTCCGATAGGGATTTAACTTAAAAACCTTTAATTGTTCCTTGAAAAAGCAAGTTTTACCGTTTCCTGATTATATTGTGGAGGGTTTTTGTGCAATTAACAAGGAAAACAACTGTGAAGGCAGGATTTTAAAATCGACCTGTTGTTCTTTCAATTTTGCAAGGCCGCCCTAGATCTTAAGTACGTTCGAATATATGACTTTTTATTTTGCTTAACTTCGCATAATAATTGGCTTTTAGAAAGATTACTATGTTAACTGAGTATTTTTATATGAATGTTATGTCGAAAAATGTTCGATACAGTTTTTAAAGGTTTTCTCTTTAAAAGAGGGCTCTCGCTAGCACGCTCTGCTTTTCCTAACTAAAAACAGTTTGCATAACTTCAGTTAATTTACATTCTTTTTATATTTAATTTTAGTTAACAGTATTATCATATTAATTAGCTAAAATATCCCACTTATCAAGTAACTATTGTATTGTAACCCTTTAATTAGACTAGACCTAAAATCATATAATTATTGTACATTGTGCTCAAGCCCGTGTGCTCTGCAAATAATTGAAATTTAAGTAATTTTTCTAGAGCCAATATGTTTAATGCTTTACGAACTACTTTAATTAGACTTGCATACCTTTTGTAATGATTTTTATTCTATTTTATTGTTATTGGTTTTACATATTTCGTTTTCAGTTTATGTAACTGATCTTTTTCTAAATTTTAAATACAAATAAAGGCAATAAAAACAACACGTGTTAAGATCTTTTGTTCTAAAATATAACTGGCACTGGCTTATGTTTTACAATAAGTAATTATAACTATTTGCTTAAAGGTTCGCCTGACCTGTTAACAATGGGTTTTTTCTGTAAAAAAGTAATGCTTACGTCATTAGTTTTAGAATTGGATTATTCCTATATTGTTAGGTTTTATGATAAGTAATAATTAAATAATTTTCTTTTTGATTGATCCTACTGATATATATGTATATTTTTAAGTATGGGTATTTTTGCTTTATTATTGATTTTTCTTTGTCTATTATACGTTGGTACCTTTTAATGGGACCTTGTCATTATTATTGATATTTAATATATATATTGCCTATTAATCTTAATTTGATGTGCAACGTATAAATTTCAAGTTTTAAATTATGAGTTTTAAATTTTTGATAGTTATTGTAATGGCTAGGTGTTTTTTTTCTTTGGGGTATATTATTTATCAGTTGTAAACTTTAAAGTGTTGAAACATCATACAAGTTTTATTTTTATTTTTTATTTTTTGGTTTAATTAAACTCCTTGTAATGATAATAGTTTTTATTCATAGGTAGGAATGTGTTATGCATTGAACTTCGATGTTATCGATGTTAATTTGTTAATCTTTCGTAAATTTACGTTTTTATTTGTGTTATCGTTCTCGACAGTTGAGCTTTTTATTAAATGTCTGGCATGCGCATTAATAAAATGTTTTTTTTTTATTGGCTAATTAATTTCACATAACTATCTAATTGATTTTCATTCTTTATTTGAGTAGTGATATTTGATTTTTATTGGTTTATTTTTATTTCATATTTACTTCTTCACTTGTTAATGGATGCGCCGTAACAGCTATGCCTTTCATTATATCAAATACTTTCATTTTTTTTGTTATTACCTTTTCTTAATTGTTCTATATAAATAATTTGATTAATTTTTGGTATTTCCTGTCAAAAACGGTATCACAAATGCCTTTTTGATTGTTTATATGTATGTTTTTATATTTATTTGTATAAACATTTTAAGATTTTGATAGTTTTCCGAAATTAAATATTTTCATTGCTCAGGCGCCTTCAGCCACTTATGTTGATTTTTTTTTCATTTTAATAATTTATTTAAGGCCTTTAGCTGTTTTATCTTACCTTTGTTTTTTTATTGAAATATTTATTTAAGCCAGTAATTTTATTTGCACTTTTTAAATTTTATTCTTTTCATAATGCATACCGATTTTTGTAGGGCTTTTTTCCTCCGGATCTTATCATCCGGATTTTTTTTCATCTGGTTATTTACTTGGATCTTTTTTTTATTTGGACCTTTTACCCAAAACTTGCTTTGTAATAAGAAATCATCTAACTTGGAGTTAATTTTTAACTGGAAGTTTAAAATTACCTGAAGCCTGGCTATCCTGATAACCTTACCTGGGCTGCATTATTAGGAATACACAGGCAATTTCTTTTACCAACCTCACTAATATATAAAAAAAACTTTAGTTTATTTGCTCAATTTATTTGCCTATCTTTGGTAATTTATAAGAAAAGCAATATTGTCTTTAATCAATTGTAATTATTGTATATTCTTCTTTTAAATAATAGACATCGTTTTAAATTGCGCATTTGTTTCATTTACTTAGCTCACCCGAATATCTCTCTCTCTCTTTCTCTATCTTTTGTTAACATATTTCATGTTATTATTTAACTTTCGTGCAATAGTAGACTCTCGTTAAGCAAGTTCCTATAACACCTAGGAGGCTTCCAGTTTGAGGTCTGTAAAAAAACTGATGACGCCAACACGGACTCATTATTCCTCACCCTGAGCTGCGGGTAAATTTGCACGCACTCTTACAACTTGCTCGGAGTGAAATATACTAGTACACTGATTAATTATTGCTTTTGACTTTTTAAAAATCTCTTTCCTCTTTTTCTTTTAAAATTGGTGTGACTGATCATGGTTACATCAATCCCAAACCAAACAAACTTTCAAGAAAGTGCGTGGCATGGTTTAAGAATATAAACGGCTTTTATTTATATGCTTATTAACATTGAAGTCGATTTCATAAAAAAAACTGTTTATTTTCGTTTCTTGATTTATTATTATTACTATTAAATCGGTATACATACACTAAAAAGCACACACTACTGTAAAAAGCACAAACACATACAATCTAATTGGTTTAAAGCGAATAAAATAAATTTTTAGCTAACTAACTATGACCCCCAATATGATAGTTCTGCATGATGGTCTGTAGCGCTTTCAACCAATCCAATTACACTTACTTGTGATTTTTATTATCAAGCATATTCCCTACCTAAAGGCACCTTTGCCGCATGAGCAACGTACGGCAGAGAAAAAGAATAGGTCTAGTACCTTTGTCTCTCGTGATCCTGACTTGTTTTTTTTATGGGAGCACGGTAAAAGTACCCTCTTTCAAATAAAAAATAATTTTTAAAATTGGTACACAAACGCTGGAGTAACCGCGTAACATACACACAAAAAAACATACCTATGGGCGAATTGAGAACCTCGGGTTAAAAATACAGTTTTAACTAAAAATACATTAGCATTTTACAATTTAAACTAATTCAGCAGTGAATTTGTTTTGTATATTAAAAAAGTTAGTTTATTTAATGCTATTTGCCAGACGAGTTTAATTATATTTTCATAAAACGTTAAATCTTTTGATCCTGTTAGAATTTTAGCAAATAATGTAGTGTAAAGCATGGCTTTATGTTTGTAAGGAAAAACCCGACATAACGAATTAATGTTGAAATTAAATTAATTAGTAATGCATTTACGCCTATCGACCCAAATTATATTTTATATTTTATCATTAGCATTTAATAGTAGAAGAGCCCATGATGCTAAATGAGGATTTAGTTAAGCGTCATAGAGACCTATTGGGTTGCAAAGCTTATAAAAAATGTTATATAATGTATACCTTTTCGTCAAATATGTCAAAAAATACTCATTTCACCTTATAGAAATCGTTTCGATGGTATCGGATTAGGTATCTATTTTTCGTTATCTTTAGATTATTTTTTTGAAAATAAAAAAATAGCCACGCTTAAGAATGTCAAAATAACTTTTTTAATGACTTTGTTACCCTCTGCTTTCTTTACGTCACTTTCAAATTATCAGATTAGTGGAAAATACACTGATTAGCATGTAATTAACTAGCCCTATCTTAATCTGATACGCTTAAAATTTTCTGATTGATATATTTTTGTTTTTAAAGGATTGTCCCTATACACGGGGCTCATATTTGGTGGACGTACTTAAGCGGGTACAAGGTATCCTCCGGTATATTAATCTGCCGTGCTGTAGTAAATCCCAAAATCTCCTCTTGAGCTCCCCTACAATAAGCAGATAAGTCAATTCATAAACATTTTTAAAAATATATTAAAATTTTTATTGCAAATAGTTTAGTACCATCAAAGCGAGGCTTAGAAATGGTTATTTTTAAATTATGAACGTGTTACGCTGCTAAAATTAATAAAACATTGTTTAAGTTATTTGCATACCGCGTTCATTATAGGTATTACAAATACATTTAAGTACAATGTCCTGGAGAAGCTAAACCCTAAATTTTATTAACTATTTGATAAAGAGCACGTAATTGGATTAACTAAGGTAATTAGTGTATTTATGATGCTTATGTATAAAGTGCCGCAATGCATTTTAGACAGGTATTTTAATAAACTTGTTTTATTTTTAATTTATTTATTTATTTATTTATTTTTATTTATTTTAGTCAAAACAGTTTAGGATAGTTTTCATCCAAAACGTCCTGTATTACCTAAAAATAAAAACAATGGAAGTCCAAGATGTAGGTATTATTAAAAACATAACATTATCTACCACCTATAAATTTTTTTGCAACATTGTGATGGGTTCCAAATTCTTCGAAAACTAGTGCTAAAGAATGCCTAAGATTTAGAAAACCCTAGACCTATATATAAACAAATAAAATTACTTAACACAACCATCAGATTATCCAAGTTATGGAATGAATGGTGTGTGAATGGGAAGGAGTAGAGATCAAGGCACATTAAGCCTCTAGGCTTGAGGTCAGGCTTGAGGTCAGACCTGGGTGAAAGACTTCGAAAGAACGAAAATACACTCTTTTATGCAAGAGCCCGGCGCGCTTGTGGCGGCTTCGGTTGTATCGGCGAGCGTCGATCTCCGGAGTTAAGCAGTGGAATGCGCGCCCATAATTTGGATAGGTGTCCGGCGACAGCGGTGTTTTGGGCAGCGGCACACGGTGTTCTGTTCGGGGAAGCGGACCGAGCAACAACCATCCAAGTTATGGAATGAATGGTGTGTGAATGAGAAGGAGTAGGGGTCAAGGTACAATAAGCCTTCAGGCTGCAGTGCACCACCTAGGGGGCGGTCGTCGGACCTGGGTGGGATGACCCCGAAAGGGTGAAAAAAAAAAATGCAAGAGCCCAGTCTTTAAAAGTGCTATGATATAAGAGACTTTATTTAATAACAAAAAATAACGCTTTATGATTTTTAACCTTCAAAATTGTATTGATCAATAATCTACAACTCTTTACCTAATCAATATTACACCCCTAAAATATGTTAACTATCTATCAGCCAGTTATGCTAAACAAAATATCACCATTATATAAAAAAGATAACGGAATACAAATACAAGGAATAAAGACATTTTACGTAAAAGCTTGTGTTAATAATATTGTATGGGGTGTGTAATTTTTTTCCTTAATTATTGACTTGAACGAAAAACAAATGTTTACATCTTTTGTTTAAAAACGTTGATATTTATATTAATATCATTAAAATAAATTCTCTATAAAATTTTTAAAACCAAAAATTATAATATACTAAAATTAAACATTTTTTCTGAAATATCTGCAAGTTATTTTTCATGCCTTTACACTGTTTAATTTTCTATTTGCATTCTCATTGTAACACAAAGAAAACACTTATCGCATTATGTATATATTTTTTACTCTGCATTAGTGGTTTGAAATTCCTTCGTTTTAAATGCTTTTGTGAGAGCAAGTTTACTTTTATTGTTATAATTTAAGTTACAAAATAAACATAGTAAGTGCTTTACTATAAGGACCTTACAAGGCTCTTAAAATGTTAATTTTGTTTTGTCATTTACATACATACCGGGTAAATCAGAATGTTATTACCTCAAATTTTCTTTTAGCTTTTAAAAATACCTTTTAACGATTTTACTAACAGGGTTTTCGTTTATATTTTGTCACCAACTTTTAACTATAACCAAGAAGAATAGAAAAAAAACGTCCTGTGCAAAAGTTTTATATGTATAAAGTGCCGCAATGCATTTTAGACAGGTGTTTTTATTAGAAAGAAATAAGTAAACATTAAAAATTCCAAAAAAAAAAAATAAAAACTTTTTCTTCTTAAAGGGGCATCCTATATATTATGTCACCATTAAAAAATCTTTTAAAAAGTTTTACAAAAATAACACATCCAATATAATAGTTTTTAAAATATAATAATTTAAATCTGAAAAATAATAAATATAATTTTTATCTTACCTACCTAAGGTAAGACTGTATGTGTAATGGAAATTATATCCATTTTTATTGCCATATTTTTAAAAATATTGAAATTAGATGGATAAAACGTGTTTTTTTGTAAAGCTTTTTAAAAGACGTTTTTAATAATATACAGGGTGTCCCACTTAAAAAGTTAACCTCTTCATTTTTCTTGAGTTTTTAGGTTTATTTGTTTCTTGTTTATGCCTAAAAGATAATGGATAAAAAGAATGAAACTTTTATACAAAACGTTTTTATAGTTATTGGCAAATAAGATAAAAACCCTGTATATTAAAAAGAATAAATTAACGGAAAAAGGATAAAATACAGAAATTAAAAAAAGCAAACTAAACAAAATCTTGTATTTTTAAAAAGATCGCGCAAAAAACCTAAAAGAATTAGTGTTTAGGGAAAACAAAAAAAACAACGGCTAATAACCATTTTTGTTTATAATAATAAAATAGAAAATTTACGCAAAAAATAGTCGGTATAATTAAAATGCCACCTACCAGTTGAGTATAATTTGTAAAACCACCTACTAATTAAAATAATGCTGTTAATAGAGATGATAGATGTTGTTTCGCAAAGAATGTCCCTAATTGTAAAGAAAATGTCTTGCAACCGTACTAGATAATACTATAGACACTACCCAATGAGCATGAAATGCTCGAATACACTAGGTACACATGTTTCGGGTATTGGACTAGGCGGGTTTCGTAACTGTAGACCTTACGATTTTTGGCACAATATTTGAAAATTGCATGTAAAACATTGTGTTTCACTTGTCCGACAAAAAAGTGACGCATTCTTTCAATCCGACACTCCAAATATTTGACATTTACAGGATGGGTTAAAGCACCGCTTTCGTTTATTGCGATATTAATATTTGTGGTAGACTTGTCAACAGGAACTCCCCTAAAAAGTTTAAAAGTATTCTTATCATGAAGTCCATTTTATTACTGGCCCAGCAAGTAGTAGCAGTGTATATCTTAAAACTAATATTCTCGTAAAGAATGTTTAGGGGAAACCCGGATAAAGTCAACACCCCCGGCAAAGCGAATAGTCTCCATTATGCTTAAACTTTTCGTTTGACATCAACCTCGCGGTCAGAGAAACTTTTGGCCATCATGTCTCAATAAGCGGCAAACACTTAAGCAATAGGCCGAGTCGCATAGCGTACTTGACGACGGTAAATTGTGTTTTCGATAAATAATTTTCAATATTTCGAGGCAAGTGCTTTGATGATATTCATTTAGGGTACTAATAAAAAGTATGGGATGGCTGATTCAACTCTATACAGACTAGTCAAGAGTAGTGTAGTTACTCCAAAATTTGGCTGATTTCATACCATTTTCAGTGAAGATTAAGAGACGAAGCTAAAGGTCAATCTCAAAATCATAGACTTCCATATACGCAAGAAGAGCAAAAGCAAAAGTTTAAAAAAAATGAAGTAAGAAATATTACTAAAAAACTAAATGTTGAATCAAAAAACATTCCTAGACTAACTGCTAAAGAAGTAACAACCCAGAAAAGTTTTGAAGATAGAATATGTTTTTTTTGCGGTGAAATATATATTAAAGAAGATCATCCAATTGAAGATTGGATTCGCCATTGTACATGTCTAAAATGGTATTATGAACAATGTTCCGCTTTGGAAGGCAATGAAGACTATACCTATCTGTGATAACCGCCATTCCTAATTTTTAAGATATTACCTCTAAACGTAAATTTAAATTTTTTACTGTATTAAGTTTTGTTTTAAAATATAATTTTTAGATTTGTGTAATTAGAAGATGGTAATTTACTTTACCCGGGCACCATATTTACTTTACCTAGGAGTCATTTTTGAATTTTATTTTTAGTTACTTATTGTTTTACTTGTGAACTTAATTGAGTACAAAATATGTAGACGCAATTAATAAAGATTGATTTGTAGTATTTATTTTGTTGCTATCTCTAATACCTTTCTTGATAAAGTCTCAAACATCTTAAGATATTCACTTTACCCGGTCTTCCCCTACTGAAGTATTATTACAATTTTTTACTACAGTTTTAAGTCTATAACAAACATTAAACTAAAAAGTAGTTTAAAAGCAATTAATATAAATAAAAAATAAAAAGACAAAGGGCCGCTTTTAAAAGCAAGATTTATTGGACGAACTCCCCATTATAATAAATCTTATTGGGAAAACGAATTGGCGTCAATTTGTGAAGTCTCGTGCCGAGTTTTACATCGCGTAAAACATCGAATGTGGGCATTGAATGAAAGATTTAAAGGGTGTTTTCCCTAAATAGGCCCCTATTTTAAAATTATTGTTCCCTCTAAGGGACAAGGAATTAATTGTTTTAAAGTAACAATAAAAATTATTTGAAAATATACAGCGATTATATACAAATATGTATCAAAGAAAGTTCATATGAAGCTAGGTCAGAAAATGAACTCTTTTCAAGATACAGAGTGTCAAAATTTGAAAAAAATACGTTTTTTAATATTATCTTAAATATTTCATAACCGAGTTTTACATACAAATTTTACAGTGGTATTAAATTTGTAGCATTAAGGGACTTATTTAGCCCAAACCTAATTAAATTTATAAAGTCCAGTGGCGTCTCAAGTGGCATTTAAACGAACATTTCTGTTTAAAAAATGTATTCAACTGGCAAATTTTTTAATTTTTATTTAATTTACTGAAATAAAAATAAATTTTTAGTGCATATCCCTGAAGTCACTCTAAAATTTGGAAAAATTTTAAAAATAAGTTATTTAGTAAAATTATTCAGTTTAGATTTTATTGTTGTTTAGTTGAATATTTTACAAATTTTATGTATTATATGGTTAAAGAATAAGAAATTTAGCGAAGTTTGTTTTTTTTTTAAACTAAATACCCTATATCTGAAATACAATGCATTTTGAAACCTAAGGTTTAATGAACTTTTTCAAATATTTTTGTGTAAAATCAGCACCTGAAAAATATAGAAACGGAATTTCCCAACACCCTTTAGCGAAAAATAATGTGTTTTCTGTATAGAGTTTTGCCAGATCCAACTACGCAATTATGTCATTAGGCCTAAGAAGGCTTAAGTTTTTTAGGTGGCGTCTACCCAACCAACAATCATTTATTAAAAAATTATTAACCGACTTCGAAAACAAGGAGGTTCTCAATTCGCTGAGTCTGTTTTTTTCTTTTTTTTTTTGTATGTTACCTGATTACTCTGGCCTTTATGGGCCAATTTTTAAAAATTATTTTTTTTTTTGAAAGAGTGCACTTGGTGGTGTGGTGGGTGGTGGTCCCTTAAAAACAAAGTCAGGATCGCGAGAGAGAAAGGTATTAGACTTATTTTTTCGGCGAGGCGGACTTCAGGTTTTTGCGGCAAAGCTGATTCTAGGGGGCATATGCTCATATAAATAGGTATAGGTCCGGATAATAAACCAAAAAAAGAAGAGATCAGGGAGCATTCAGAATCGACAACTGTGGGGTAAAATTTACACTTTTGACCAACCAAAAGGAGGAGGTCTTCAATTCGCCGCGTATGTTTTTTTTGTTTGTATGTTACGCGATTACTTTGGTGTTTGTGGATTTTAAGAATTCTTTTTTATTTGAAAAAGTGCACTTTTGCGGTGGTTCCATAAAAAATAGAGTCAGGATCGCAAGAGAGAAAGGTACTAGACGTATTTTTTCTCTCTGCCATACGAAGGAATGATCAAGGGCGCATTAAGAATCTACAACCTTGGGGTTAAATTAGCCCTTTTACCGAACTTAAAGACAAGCGGATGGCTGCGGCCCCGTGTCTATCGATTTGTTGCAGCCCCGCGTTTATCGATTTAAAAGCTTTTTCAGATATAATGTATTCTACCAATCTACAAGCGGTTAGCTGCAGCCCCGTGTGTATCGATTTATTGCAGCACCCTGTGTATTGATTTATAAGCTTTTGATAGACAATTTAAGAAACTAAAGACAGAGAATAGGTGGAAGTCATGGTTAGTTAAATATTTTTTAAATTCCTTAATTAAACCTCCATTCCTTTCAAAAGCTTATAAATCGATAGAAGCTGCAGTTAACCGCTAAAAGAGGTACTAGTAGTGTTTTTTAGTAAATATTTACTTGAAACAGTCGTTTTAAAAAAATGTGCTCTGGAACTTGCACCAATCTTTACTCAGCTCTTTCGAATTTCTAACGATACAGGTATCTTTCCGGAGAGCTGAAAAGTTACACGTGTTCAAGCTATTCCCAAGAGAAGATCTAAATCTCTCCCATCTAACTATAGACCAATTTTAATTCTCTCCGTTCTTTGTAAAGTAATGGAGAAATTCATTATTTCACAAATCCTTAGGTATTTAAAAAACACAAAATTTTGCATTACAGGCAGTATGGATTTTGCTACAAAATATCTACAGCAGATCTTCTTTCCTTCGTATCACACTGCTGGAATAAGTCTCTCGAGTTTCTAGGTGAGTCCCAACTTGTTGCTCTTGATATATCCAAAGCTTTTGATCAGGTCTGGCATGCAGCACTTCTTAATGAACTTCCCTCCTATGGTCTTTCAACTAAACTCTGTACTGGCTTTCTAGTTATCTATCTAATCGACATATATCAGTTATTGTGGACGGCCATTTTTCAAGCTTTCACCAAGTAAATGCTGGAGTGCCTCAGGGCTCAGTATTGGCATCAACATTGTTTCTTCTTTATATCAACGACCTTCTCGAGTCTACAACTAATTCAATTCATAATTTTGCCGATGATAGTACCCTTCCCTTCAGTTTTCAGGTTCCTAAACCCATCACTAAACCTGAAAACAAACGCAGAGCAATGCAGATATGTTTTTCGCAGGATCTTAATTTAATATTGGATTGAGGGCCAAAAATCTCGTCCAATATAATGCATCCAAAATACAAATGTATACACTTTATATGTGTCCCAAATCCGACTTCCCTTCGAATATTGTTCTTATATTAAGTTAAGTTAATTATTTTATTTATGTACCGTGTCAACAAACTTCCTATTACCTTGCCTTCGTGGATTGTCTAAAGATTTAAAAACAATATTGCAATAAAAAAATAATAGGCTATTATTGCCGTGATATGCCTCATTAAAATTTACACCTATTCTTTAGGTGTGGATGATCATTCTTTTAAATGAATATTATACCGTTATGGAAACCAAACCGCCAACCCTAGCAAATAAGTATATTTAATTCATTTTCACCAGTTTACTATGTACTCCTCTACAATTCCCCGCTGCAAAGAGCCTACCGATTGAAGGAGAGAGATACCAGGCTTTCCGGTTCCGCTATTCGTCAGACGACGACGCAAGCAACTTACTCCCCACCACAAATATTTCCTATTCTTTTAATTCCCTATGATCGTTAAGTTTGTTTCCATACCGGTATAATAAATATACCTTTTATGTGATATTTTATTCAGCCCTTTAAAATATGTTTTACCCAATAAATAATATTGTTATTGATGTACGATTTCCTATCGTGAAACTTAAAAAAGATGTAACTAATACTCGAGACCCGAGACATAATAATCGTATTTACTTATTAATTAGATTTTCATTTTTTAAAAATCGTAGCATATTTGCATTGTTTGTAAACATTTTAAATACAATCACTAGGTGGTACCCAGAAAATATAAATTCAGTTTTATTTAAATATTTTATTGTTTTTTTATTATATATTTTGTTAATTTTAATTAATCAAATAATTAATTATTAAATATTTACATACAAAAATACATTTATTAAACTTTTCGTTAGTTTCCATTTTTTTTATTTAACATACATTTTTGCTATTATTAAATGGAGACTCAATGCTAAGGTAAACCAAGTTCAAAATAGGATTTTTTTATTTTATAACATAAAAAAGGGTGTAAATTGTATAAATAGTCTGTGCTACAATTGATTAAGTCCAATATTGCCATTTTTAATAATATCACTGAATTGACATGCTTTATATTGGTTAGGCGGATTTATTTATTGGATGGTCTTTTTGTATAAAAATAAATCCGCCTAATAATATCACTACCGCTTTTAAAATTTGTTGCCTAAAACATATCGAATTACTTCTAAAAGTATTACTATTATCTAATCACCAGTGTCGGCGAGTACGTGTGTCACGGGGGCCAATGCACATGAAATGTATGGGTGTACCCATATAAGAGAAGAACATTTTAACATTTTTGGCCGTAAAAGTGTTGTGTGGATGTAGGTGAGGACCTTTTTATTTTTTTTTGCTCTTTAAGTTTTTAATGACGAAAGAATACAAAACCGTGAACGCAATGCCTTTTTTTTGCTCTTCCAAAAATTTCTTGACACATGGCATCCACTAAAAACTCAAAACTCGCCGCGCCTGCTAACCACTAGTATAAACGTTTGAGCTATCGTGGGTAATGATTTTGTTTGGTAATACAAAAAATAATATAAAGCATTTTATATAATACTAGCTAAACAGTCCAACTTCGTTGAGCGTTTATTTATTTTTTTTTAATTTTTTGTACAATCATAATGTAGCCTATAGTGCTTCTAAATAGTAAAGCTTTCTGATTGTGAAAGAATTTTTATAATCGGTTTAGTTTTTCCGAAGTTTAGCCCATAGAAACAAACAAAGTTACAATTATATCGCCTTTATAATATTACTTTAGATAGTATAAATGAATATTAAAGAAAAAATTTACTAAAAATAAGTGACTAAAATCGTTGCTTTTACTTTTCTATTTTTATAAAAAAAATGAATTGGCCGGGAATCAAACCCGGGTCACCTGCATGGCAGGCGGGCATTCTACCATTTAACCACCATTTGGTTATGGAAGGTCGTCGTTCACCGCCATTATTATATATTTTCGCTAACTTAATATACACATGCCAATATTTTCTCTAAACTTTTTGTTTATTCGTAATAAAATATAGGCTATATCAGTCCATAATAGTGTAGCTTTTTGTCTGTGAATAAATTTTTATAATCGGTTCCATATTTCCGAAAATAAACTCTTCGAACAAACAAACATACAAACTTTACCTTTTAATAATATTAGTATAGATGCACAAATAGGTTTAAAAACTTTAATGCTGTTTTCACTAAACTACATTTTATGGACTTGGTTCATTTTGGCTTCAAACTTCTCAAATTTTAATCAGATATTATTACTATTTTATATCTTGCATATCGATTACAGTTGATATAAAATAAGAATTATTAAAATCCTTTTATCCAGTTAAACTTAAAAGTAAAAAAATATTACAAAGTAATTTAGTTGTTTTGAGACAGTAATGATGTTGCTACTTTATTAAACTTTTATTATCTTTAAAGTTTTCTTTTAACATACACACGACATTTTGGTTTATACAAAAGAAAAACCCAATATTCTTATTTTTAATAAAACCTTGTATGTAAATTGGTTACGTGACGTGTTTTATCTTTTTGTATTACTGTTTATTTTTTGGATTATATTTATTCCTTTCTCTAAAAATTATTTTCTGTATGCAATTATGCATTATAACGAAATTACAAAAAAGTTTAAACAATATTTCCTTCTTATATCGCAAGATTATTTGTGGTTTGTTTTTAAGACCATAGAAGCCAAATTTAAATCCATTAAATTTTCAAATACATTGTTTCGTAGGTATGCTAAATACGGGGTGTTTCACAACTTATCCGACAAACTTTAAGGGCTAATTCTACAATAAAAATATTATAAAAACTTTTTATAAATAATGCCCCAAACGTCTTAGTTTTTAAACTACAGGGTGTTAATTTTTTTAATGTTATTTTTTATAATAATTTTTATGCCAATTTAGATATTTTAAAAAAATTAAGGACGCCTCCTATGCACCAAAAACATTTTTTGGCATAAAAGAGAAAAAAGTTTACAAAAGTGTTGTCCATAAAAAGTTTTGGTTAAATATTTTTTAAAAATTAAATTGTACGCCACTGCTTTATTTAAATAAAAATTATTCAGTGATTTCCATTAGGTTTGTAACAAATTTGGTCTGTTGACTATTTTTTATTTGATGCACGGTTTTCGCGTAAATAAATAAAAACCGTTTCTTGGCATAGTCATTTCGTATCAATATAATATTAAATTCTACAGTAAAAAAATCACCTTTGTTATTTATTCTTTAACTTGAGATATAGCCCGTAAGCCAGATGCAAAATTTTGTCAGTTATTTTCTTTCAGTCCATAACCCGTAAAATGCCTTAAGAAGGTTGTACATCAATCGTTGTAAGCGTCAGCTGCGTCAGTACAGTAAAAGGTATTCTATAAATATATTAATTTTATATAAGTATGGTAATTTAAAACCTTTTTTTTAAATTAAAGAACATTGCAATAACTTACAACTTATCCGAAAAAATTTAAGTGCTAATTCTACAATAAAACACATAAAAAAACCGGGTGGCAAGGAGATCACTTTCCGGCTGTCATTTTTTATTTCTTTATGAATACTAACGAAACTTGGAAAGGTTATTAGACTAACAAAAGTAATTTTAAGGTGTATATGATAGACTTTTACGACTTCCGAAACTGGTTTTTGGGATAGGGTAAAAAAACTAAAAAATTAAGTTTAGTGCCCTCTAGTAAAAAAGTTTAAAATGATAAAATTAATTTCCGTACTCCAACTAAAAACGATTTAGAGGATCTAAAAACAAACAATATACAGGGTGCCCCATTTAAAAATTAAAAGTTTCTGTAGATTTTCGGTGAAAGCGGAAGTCGTAAAAGTCTATCATATACACCTAAAAATGACTTTTTCTTAACCCAATAACCTTATCACGTTTCGTTAGTATCCATAAAGAAATTAAAAAAATGACAGCTGGAAAGTGATCTCGTTGTCACCCAGTATAAGGTTTTTTTGGTTCATGTTTTTTATTGTAGAATTAGCCCTTAATTTTTTTCGGATAAGTTGTAAGTTATTGCAATGTTCTTTAATTTTAAAAAAGGTTTTAAATTAACATACTTATATAAAATTAATGTATTTATAAATATAATACATTTTAAGTAAAAACGTTTTTACCCTAAATTGAAAAATAGCAGTTAAAATTGTGACTGCAGCTCCTAATTTTTTTGACAATTAAATGTTAAAAAGCTGCAAATTTTTATAAGAATCAATAACAAGCCAAATAATTTAAACTTAAGTAGTTTTTTTAATTCTACGTCTTTTTGTTAACCTTTAATTTTTAAAACTAACGATGACATACTTGTTAGCGATTTAAAGGGGATGTGATCAGCAATACTAACCAGAACTAACAAACATTTTGGTTATGTAGTTTCTTGTTGTTATTAATGAGTCTCTAGAAAAAGTTTGGGTAGCCCCGGCCAGCAGTTAGACGTCCACCGCCATAACTTCTAAGCGCAACATCTAATTGTTTCAAAATCTATTATTTAATAAAAACAATCAAACTTAAATGCTAACTTAGCTTATTTACCATTTGCAAATCGCTTTAAATCCTTCGGTCATCAAAAAGGGTTTGAATGCAGGTTAATATATTTATTTCTGTGAAATTCGTGTGCGTTATCCGGACCGCCCTGAGAAAATTGCACTGGTTAAGGTCGCACCAAACCATATATTTGCCATTTAACTTTGTACATATTTAAAACTTTTTAGAAATAACAACAATGTAATTTATTTATAATTTTTGTACAAAAAAATATAATAAAAATATTTTATTTTTTATGTATTCAAAACGTATTAAAAATTATCCTAAAAAAATTAAAATATTGTTTTTTACTTTGATACTCAGAATCTTCCTTATTATTAACTTTGGGATATAGGTATGTTTGGTTGAATTCTAATATTTTTACACAAGGAATCTGTGGTTTTTCTGTGTACCATTAATTACCGGACACCCTGTAAACAATAGATTTGAGCAATCCCCGCAATTTTTAATAAGGATCTATATGTTACTACTACTTTACAATATTTAAATTTGCTTAGATGGGCGGGGCTTTCCAGACCTCTTCTACGCAAAAAACGCTTTAAACCTTACATCATTATTATTAATATTCTAAAAGATCCGACACGACGTATTCCATGGCTCTGACCCCAGAGGGCATCGTGCAAAAGGCCATCCATATCAAAGACCACTCCTCGCGTCCGCTCGGTCAGTGATCTTCGACCAAATTCATTTGCAACAGTAGACGAAATTCAAGGAAAACAGATTTCTGCATTTTCATCACCAGTGGTTAGGGTTAATTTTGACATGCTGGAATGTACCTTAACTCCCTAAATACGTTATCCTTCATGCCTCCCAAAACGCCAATTATCAGGACAACCAATCGCACGGTATATTCCGGATAGAGCCTCCGAAGTTCGCCAAAAAGATCTTGATATTTGGCTCGTTTCTCCCGTTCTTTTATATCGATGTTAGTTTTCGCTGGGGCGAAAAACTCTATTACATACATGGTGTGATTTGTCTTATCAAGGAAAACGATGTCGGGTTTACTCGCTTGTATTTGACGCGTGGTTGGGAACGCATAGTTCCAATATATGCGACAGTTATCATTTTCCACTACTGCCTCAATGTCACCGGAAGTTGCTTCATCGATATCGTAGTAATGCTTGAGGTGATAGTAAAGTACCCGAAGTTTACTATGCCGATGGATGTAACTATTGACAGCATGCACTGGACAAGCTGACAATAAGTGCATAAGGGTTTCGGATTGCTGTCGACAGGATCGACATGCGGTATCAAGAACGTTGAAAAATTGGCTTCGGTACACCAATGTGTTTATCACCCCATCTTAGCATGATAGTAAGAACTCCTCGGTCTCAGACTTAAGCCCGACGGATTTTATAAACTCAAACGTAAGCTTTCGAGATAGATTTAGTCTATCGATGCTGCAGCTTTTACATCTCTAGACTCCTGACTTATAAGTCACCGGTCGTCATCAGAATCCATCTCGAATCTGAGACCGAATTTCTCTGCGGCTCACTCGGCTGTCTTGAAAAAAATGCTCCAACATTGGCCATCTCATGTTCTCTTACTAACTGCAGCAGTGGAGTGGGTCCGTGTTTTTGGAAACCTACCAAGCAAGACTTAAAACCAAACGATCATGCATACACTCCAAGCTTAAAAGGCCGCGACGTCCCTGATGGCGTGAAAAGTAAATGCGGGAGACTGATGAGCGGGGATGAATTCCGCGGTAAAGATTTTTCGTGTGCTAACGTCCAGTTCGCGTAACTATTCTCGTGTTCACTTAACTACTCCAAGCAAATAAAGCAATACAGAAACTGCTAACATGTTAGTTGCAGCAACCTATATTTAATCTAGATAGTTCGAACTTCCATATTTTCCTTAAGCGTTGCCTGTAATTGCTTCTTAGGTCGGGCTTTACAGCTTTAATATACTGAGTACGATTTTGGTCGATACCTAAATATCGATACGTTTCGTTAATTCGTAGCGGGCGGAGAATCTCGCTGTCAGCAAGTTGATCAGCCTCTAAATCGTTACCATATCGGTCCGTCGGTAAAACAAATGGGTCACCTTACGCTCCCTCCTTCCAGGTGGTCCACAGCAATACCCCTGAGTCTTTCGAAGAGACACGGATACGGGAAGCAGCGGTATACAAAACAAAAAAGGACTTAGTGAGTCGCCCTGAAATATGCCCCATTTAAATGTAATGGGATCAGTAATGCTTTTTTGTGCTCCAGATGTTATGCAGGATTTAGATTTTCAGAGCAGCATCAGCTGTTCGATGTAACGAATTTGGTTAGGAGGAACGTTAAGATCTTTAAGCAGATGCAATAATAATTCATGCGATGTTGTGTCAAAAGCTTTTTTGTAATCAATCCATGCCATACTAAGGTTGCGTTTGTATTGGATTGAGTCTTGTGTGATGCACCAATTGATTTTTGAGAGATTTTTTCTTGCAACCATTGATTCCTCTTTTTCCTCCTCGCTGCTCCCCTATATTAGAAAGAATATGATCTATTGCACTCAATATTCTAGAATACAAAATTTTAGTAAAAGCCTAGTAGCTGGTATTGAGGCAGGTGATCAGTCTATAGAATTTTGGCTGTGTCAGATCTCCATTTTTTGGTATTAATATAGTTCGGACTTCTACAAACTATTAACGAATTGGTGTATCTCCATTAAGCCACGAATCAAAGATCCTGGCCAAATGCGGATGTGTACTGGGGAATTTCTTTCACCAGTACACCAGTTATTAATGCAATCCAAACCCGGTGCAGAATAATTCCTTGCACCATCTAGGGCTCTTTTCACCTCCTCCGTCGTGATTGGTGGACTTTTATGCTGGTCAAGTTTCTTGTCGGCACAATAGGAACTGCGGAATGTCACCCCGCAAAGCCTCGGCGTTTTCCGGTATTAAATAAGCTACCGGACCAAATAAAGGCCTCTTGTAGGTTGCTGATGATAGCCGCAACCCCTTCAAGCCCGCTGGCTGTTCCGTCTTGCTTGGATTATTCGTGTTTGGTAGCACCAGAAACAATGCAATTAATTTTAATATTATTATTATTATTATTAGTATTTATTAAAAAACTCAAGACTATTATTTTTTTTGAAAATACAAAATTAGCTAAATAACATAACACATAGGCAATGTGAGCAAAAGAGACAATCTAACGTGAATACCTGCATGTTAACATTCCTGATCGGATTAGTCACATACATCCTTTTTTGTTGCTTTACTGGCCAATATCCCGATACCTATTAGCCTAATTAGTATGTATATTAGTATATTTTATACAAAAGTTACGTTATAAGTAGTACAAAAGTGTTAAATAACAGGTATTTTTTAGATATTTGTAAGAAAAAAATTACTCAAATTTCTCAACTTTATAACGTTATTCAAACCATTGGATTTATAAATCGGCAACAACATTTCTCTCATGTTACACTGGTTGCTATTTCAGTCACAAAAAGTAATATAAAAGAAAAGTTTCGAATTCCACGCGTGATTTAGGATCCCTCGCGTTTTCGTTTTTGTTTCTATATTCCAGCATTCTTTACTGAAAGCACTACGGAGTTAAAATTAATGATAATATTTCGTATGAAAAACAATTTATTCAAAAAATTGTTGCAAAATACTACATTTACCAATTATTTAAAACTATATTTTTTAGAGTTTACTTTTAAATTAAAGAACGTTAGTTACGGATTCCTGAACCATTGTTCTAAGTCATTACTATGAATGCTAATTTTTCGTGAGTAGCTTCATTTTGACGAGACGCCCAACTTTTTTCCTTATAACAATTTTCGTTGGTGGTAGCTTACAAGTGTGTTGATTTAACAGATATCAAAAATTTATTACAAACGGGGATTCAAGTTTATCTAAATAAACCGAAAAAAAATTGTCCTACAAAATGTAAGGTTTCCCCTATCACCAACATGTATGGTTAACGATGTCGTGAAAAATAACTACTAACCAGCTTATTTTTTTATTCTGTTGATTAAATAATATTTATATAATATAACACCCACATTGTCCTACAAATTGCGTGGTACTTCATCCTGGTTTTTCAATATTTATCAAATCCAAATATTTTATATCTGCTACCCCTGCATGCTACCACCAACGAAAATTGTTGTAAGGAAAAAAGTTAGTCGTCTCGTCAAAATGAAGCTATTCACGAAAAATTAGCTTCTTAGTAATGGAATTGGAAATATGGTCCAGGGATTCCTAGCTAAAATACATATACTTATAAGTGTCTCCATGCATAGATTTTTTTTTAAATAATATAAGATTTTTTTAAATAAAAAAAAGTTTTTCTTATAAGAATACACAAGTTTGCATATTAAAATAATATATTTTTGATCCCTAATTTTTTTATACTTATTTTCAAAATTGTTAAATTTACCGGTAAATTACTCTTAAGCATAGCTCCTATTTTTTAGATACCTCGTATGCCACTAAAAGAAAAATAATATCCGATGATTGCATTTTAGGTTTTAGACCATGCAGAACCTTTTTATATGAAAAAACATTTTTGAGTAAAATTATTATTAAAGAAGTTTTCAATATGTTGCGAACTTAAGTAGACACGTTGTATATTAAATAAGAGTTGCTGTAAATAAAAAGGTAATATATACGATAGACGGAAATAAATTGGTATTTACTATTAATTATTTTCTAAACATAAGAAATATTTATTAAAAATATAATTTGCAAAATTTTTATAAAATTTAGCTTAAAAAGTATTACTTTAATATTATATAAAGATAATATTATAATACATCCCAATTTTATCATGAGATTAGCCGCTGTGGATATTTAAATATTTTTTTAGCATCAGGCATACTCTTTACAGCTTAATTAATTTTTTTACTTACTCTTTTTCAAACAAATCTGCCATTCTTTAATAAGTAGCTCATTATTTTAAAATTGTATGAAAATAAATATATTTTCAAAAACTTTTTAAAATAAATATATTCTCTACAATAGGAGAAGAAAAACAAATATAACTCTATGTCGACGCCTCTAGAGACTTTAATGACGCACTACTCCTTGCAAACGTCCTTAAAATAAATCTTTTTTAAAAATTCAAACAACATTATTACTATATGTATTTTTATTTAAACAATAAAATATAGAAACATTATTAAACCTAAAATTAAACAAAAAAAAATAAAGAAATGGCTTTCTTTTATAACTTTAAAAATACTTTTTAAAACCAAAAAAATTTATATTAGGTTATAATATACATTTTTACCTTAAGGCATAAAGTTAAAAAGTTATTGCATGGAGCCAACAATTATTATTAACAAAAAATGAATTAAAGAAGTAGACTTTTTTACTAAGAAAGATACTAATCAATTATTTTAGATAAAGAAATCTAATAGAAAATGATCCCCATATATTTTCAATAGACCTGCGCAAGAATTTTTACCCCACACTGGGAGAATTGCTGTACACCTTTGCACATGCGCAGTTGTTATAAAGGTTAGCATTTTTTATTTAAAACCCAATATAGTGTTGGCAACATTGACAAAATTAGCAGTATTTTAATAAATATAGTGGTTGCTAACACTGAAAACGTTTACCTATGGCGTGACAGGGTCACACTCATCCTAATTTAATTTATAATTTGGGATTTCCCGATCGTAAAATCCAGGTAAAATTGACGCTGTCGACCGACCAAACCCAATCTCCCATCTACGGTCGACCGTTATCAGGTATAGTTATTTGGTATTTGGTGTTTTATTTGTGCGTTGTGAGTAATTCTTGGTGTTTTTAAACTTTTATTTAATTTAAGTTTTGCATAACCAAAACTAAATAATGAGTAAGTAGCAAATTTCCTGTTTTAAATAATACTCTTTATTGCCATGCAGTCAATTTTTTAGAGATCAATAAATCCATTATTTTTTGAAATAGTCATGGTTTGGGTTAATTTTTTTTAGCGGGAAAAATTGTATTTAAGGATTATAGAAAAATATATATGGGGTTCCATTTAAAATAACAAACTTGCCCTATATACGAAAATTGGCCGTTTTCGTAAGAAATAAATGTCACAACCAAATGGCAAGGATATAAAAAGAAACTTAAAAAAATCTAAGGCTTTTCATGAAAACCGCATTTTGATAATTTTATTTCTTCTAAAATTATTCGCGGTGAAAATGGGTTAAAATATAGTCGGACACCCTGTATTAGCATTGGACTGATGCATTTATAATCACACAAAATAAAATATGGCAGTTTAATTAAAATAATTTGACATATTTTCAAGTTATAACACGTAGCCATAAGCAATTTCTGTCGGCAATATCACGATGTGGCGTATCTCAAAAAGTAGGAAAATTGACTAGAGCTGATGTAATTGCTTAAAAAAGTTGCTTCTTAATATTACAAATTGGCATATGTTAGATTTTGATATCTTTAAAAGTTATAGAAATATAATACTAAGCCTATTTCATTTTACTAAAAAAGAGTAGTACAAAAATACCTAAAAAGCACCCTCGTGAAATTTAAACATAAAGATACGCCGCTTCGTGATATTGAGGACGATTTATACCATATAATATCTTGTAGATTGCTTATTGCTCGTATGTTAAAAAAGGAACATAGGTATCTTTCTGTGGAATGTTTTGAATAAAATTAAATAGTCCAAGCGATTCCATTGCGCTTTAAGCCTAGTTTAAGATTATTACATTATCAAGTTTATTTCAAGTTGGCATTTGTAGGCAAATTAAATCAATAATTACTTACTGGGTACATTACCAATTTTAATATTTGTGATTCGCTTTTTTTTGTGGTTTCAATTACAAATATAAGGTCAGTTTGGCCCTAACCCCAAAAATAAACAATTTCAATGGCATTACACGCCAAACTTAACTGAACGACAACTGCTACGCCAACGGGAACGAAATATCAGTTTATGAATTGAGATTTATTCCTCAAACAAGTTACACCAAATCTAATTGCTTTTATAATAAAATACCAACTATTCAGTTTTGTTGTGTCAAGGTAGTGTTAAGAAGGAAGATAATAATACATAAAATAGCGTGCAGGTTTGAGGTTAAGTAAAAGTGGGTCCTCATGAATCAAAAAGAAGGTGTTTTAGCAATAAAATGGAATTTAAATTGAGATCAGTGCTTCTAAGCACTCTCGTTTGCTAAATCTTAATAAAATCGGCGATACGACCGAAAAATAAAAAAATATACAACAAAAAATAGTCCCCAATATAAAACCGGTTTACTTTTTAGGGACTGCTATGAAAGACGAATACAGACTTAAAATAAAATATTTAAATATGTATACCCCAAAATTACTTGGTATATTTTCTTTATAAATGAATCATATACAAAATGTTAAACCCGGTCCTGTTGTTTGTTTTCGGCTAGTCAGTAATGTTTATTGCGCATGCCCACAAGTGTACTGCGCAGTGCCCACGTAGGGGTTATTGTGATTTTCGCTGCATTCATCCATATTTATTTTTCGACCCACCATATTCGACATTGTCTGTAGCTAAATACCCAGGGGTTTTTCAGGAAAACTAAATTGAGAATCATATAGAAGTCGAATAAGGCCATAGTATAAAAATTATTTTAGCCTATACAGGGTGTGTCTCAAAAAAAGTGCGAGAGTGTAATAAGTTATATTTTTTTAAATGAAACACCCTATTTTTTAAGATGCAGAGGTGCAATTAAATTAATTTTCTCTAACACTATTAACGCTTTTAAACTTTAAAATGTGTTAAAAAATTAAAAAGAGTCTGTCATTAATGTTCAAACGTAAGTCATATTAAGATTAAATGTTGTACAGGGTGTTCAAAAATAATTTCACTCTTCAGGAAATCAAATAGCAATAACTCTGTTATTTTAAATTGAGCACCCTCAATTTTTTTACACCACACGATGACAAACAAAATACCTTGTTAAATGGTGCATAGAGTTTGCCTATATACCTATCTCTCATACTTTTTGGAATTTCCGTTTTCACATATTTTTATTCTATTTAAATCTAAGTAGGCTGTGATATACCTATGTCTAACTAACTAACTAAGCCATTATTATGGAATGTAGATTTATCTGAAAAGAGCACAAATTTAAAAACTTTTTTTATTATCTCTCAAGTTTTTCTGACACACAAAAAAATTTAATTTCTTGCTTATAATGCTAGTTCGAATAATACCTATTGCAGATGAACGTTGTAATAAAAAAACCTATGCTTTTAAACATTTCTAATAATGCCTCTTATTAGTTATAATGACATTCTGTGATCTAAAACTCTGTCTACAATCAATGTGTCGATTTTTTTAAATCAACTTTTTAGTTAATCAAATGATTTCTGCAGAATATTTTTTAGCATAACCTTTTGACTAGAGTTTATAATTATTTTTACATCTTACCAGTATTATATCATCTTGTAGTTGCGGGAGAAAGAGTTTTTATTTGAATATACAGAAATTTGTTTTAAACTGACTAACATGTAGGTCGTTGCTATTACTTTAAGAAAAACATTAATGGCTGCTATATCACAGCCAACCTATATAAACATTTGGGCTTAAAATTTGTAAAGCCGATATTTACTAAAAGGTACAAATGAAAGGTAAAGGCAACCTGTACACCATTTAACACTTTTTTAAAGGAAAGCATAGTTGACTATGACATTTTTAAAAGGCCTTTTTATAGGCTTTTTATCGATGTATAGCATGATGTACTTAAAATAAAAAATATCGTCGTTTTGGGAATAATTAAGTTTAATTTTTGTTTTTTGTCATTTAGTCTAAAACAAAAGGACTACTAAATTAAATATCTGATTACAACTTTCTATTAAAAATACAATTATCTACAAGTTTTTATTTACACTTTTTTTCTATTCCAAATATAAACTGAGTTACAGGGAAAATTAAATTTAATTTTTTTCTAAATACCTAGTAAGTCATAATTTTTTGGACAAACAAAAGTTAATTAACCTAAGCTCTTAAAACTTCAATTCTTTCCCCATTTAACTATATCAGTAGCTGCAGCGGTTTCTGATATCCCTGTACTGTAACATCGAAAAAGCTCACCCTGTATATTATTTGGACAATACTGATCTTCTTAGTTCTGTAATCAAATTTGTAATATTTCCTAAAATATCCAAGATACGACAAAATACTAAAATTATTAGAACATTTTTTTTTTTGGTAATCGCTTCTCCAATTTCGAAAAAGAAAAGACAAAAAAAAACTTAATGACTTACAACCCTTGACATATTACCACCGTTATACTGTAAAAAAAATCTTGACTCCTTTGTTTTTGCAATAAAGATGTAGATATTTTATTATTTCAATTTTTTTAGTGCAGTTTTATATTTATTATTTTATACACTTTTAACAAAATGTTACTTACATATCCATTGGATTCATATTTCACCTACACATCCTTTGTGATTTAGCTTTGCGTTTTATTTACAAAAACATAATACATAAAAGAAAAAGCATTAGAATTCCAAGCATGATTTACAATTCCTCCGTTCCTCGGTTTTGTTTTCATATTCAGACATTCTTTAGTAAGAGCGGCCAAAAGTTAAAATTGATGACAATATTCAGCTTGGATTATACGCTACAAAGGCAACACTGTTACAATTTATATGAGAGCTTTTAAACGCCACTTTCGTTAAGTACTGGAGGATTAATCTTATTCACTGTTTTTTGTCAAATTTCCCATTTTTTTATGATTAAAAATGATATATACGTAAAGAGAACTTATACTCGTTTATTTAAGCAAAATACTGACATAAAAAAAATTCTTTTATTAACTTTTCTTTGAAAACTCACTTAAATTGGAGTTTCAGATTTAGCTCATCAATTATAATAAAAAATATTATCTACAATATGTTGTTTTAGTGACAAATGTTTGGACAAAGGTTAAAATAATTATATCTGAATTAAACTAATAGGTCATTTTTTCACTATACAAATGCAATTTTGCATCCCTTTTCTACAAACTTCTTAAAAACTTTAATTATATAAAAAAAATGTCACTTCTGATTTGATTCTAATGTTCTTAAAAACACAAAAACTTTTTTAATTTTGAAAATTAAAAAGCATATAATAGCCTTATATTTGCTTCGTTTTATAGTTCAATTCTTGCTTGTAGGTAGCACTAATAATGGATTTTTCGAAAGCGCTCTGTTACGCATCTTAGATTTGCACGAAATACAAATGTTTCATTTCTTCCCTCTTAATGATTTTTGGCATAGGGCTTTTTGTGAGTCGTTGACGAATATTAAAAATTTTTAGTCAACAACATTTCGTTCTCGAGATATTTAACATCAAACTTGAGTAGAATCTAATCTATCTTTACCATATCTTCCTTTCTTTTTGAACGTAACTCTAAAGTAATTTTTTAAATTAGCACTTAGGTTATTTTTACCTAATAATTTTTTTTTTAATTTATTTTCTTGTTAGGAAATAATCGGTTGGGATTAAAAGTAAAGCTTAACAATTTTATAAAAAAAAATGGGTTTTTAAGAGGTAAATATCAAAAATTGAGTGCCAATTTGGTTTTAAATAAGAAATTAATTGTAAAGAAGGGGAAATATTTTCAAGTTTGATAATTTTGATAATGATTAACTTAAAAATAAAACGTTGCCAACTAAAAATTCTTTAAATGGTGAAACAGTGGGCTTCATTAAAAAATATACACTTTTTATTTTACCTTGTATATTAACACCAAATTAAAGTTAACAAGATTTTTAAAGAAGCCTAAAAAATACCACATTAAGTATATCTAACATTATTAATTTCGGAAATATGGCCATCAAAATCAGCTATTCAAGTAATATTTAAAGTACCGCCATTTTGTAGTAGGTAAAGGTATTATCATTAAATTCTAGAATTATAAACGACTCCTCAGAAGCTTTAAAATGATGTATTACTAGTTCTCCCTTCTTGTTTAAGATATTTTGGGTAGTTGGCCTGTTGGCTAAGAGGTTGACGAAGCGGCGTCCAATGTTTTGTGAAAAATGTTTCTCCTCAATAAATATCTTGACTTATTCGGCTATTTCCTTTAATCTTATTCTTTTCGCAGATAACTTGGGTGGTAATTTTTAATTTTAAAATGAATTAATGAAAAATGTATAGTATATAGAACACAAGTAAACTAGTATTGTCAAAAACTTCTTTTCTTTTTTTTTTTACAGCTTTTTTAATTAATATTTTTAACCCTCATATATTTGCAATAATGAGTTCACGTAACAATAATTATTTAAGAATATAACGTAAAGGCGTAGTGCCTAAAAGGCAACAAATTTGGTTTTAAAAAGATATAACATTGGTATAGGCAATAACAGTGTAATTTTAGATAATTTCCCTTTTTTTACTTAGTTTAGATCAAAGCACTATTTCACATTTTGTAGTAGTAAATTTAGTCGTTAATTGGATTCCTATCTGTCCATTGTTAAATTTTGTTATTTATAATGTCCCCATTAAAAGGCATTATAAAGTAAATATTTTTAGCAATGACTTTAACAATGTTTGTTTACAGGTTTGTTTTTGCTATGCCAAGTCACAAATTAACGTCATTTTATGGAATTTCACTTCCTGCTTGACAACCTGCTAATGGGAAATTCTGTGGCGGATTTATCGATTGTTTATTCATAACTAAACTGTCAGGACAGCGTTAAAATATGTCCGCAAGTAAACTTTTTAACAGTTGATAGAGTAAAGAAATTCTACATTTTTAACAAAGCAATACTCAATGCCTAATCTATTTATGTTATTACAAAATTGCTTTACCTATGTCAATATTGTATAAAAAATATATTAATTTAAAAGCTAACCACCATCTAGAACAATACCCAACAAACAATTAAAATTCATGTTAAATAAATCCTTTATGAAAATAGAAACGTACAATGTAACAAAATCCCTTTATTCTTTTTTAAAATCTCTTTTTGGTAACAGTCTTGGAAATTTAGCAAAGTGCTGTATTAAAAAAAAATTGATTTGCTTAATATCCCTGGTCCACTTTAACACTTTTATTATTCTTCAGTAGGCAGGCCGAATGTGGGCTATCGCAGCTGTTATAAATTTCATCCACTGAAAAGGAGCCCATATTCTGTTTAATATAAAGAGGGTTTTCTAAGTCTGCTGCTGGCATGAAAAAGGGATTATTATTTTTAAGAGACTTTGGCGCTTCTCTGAGTTGCGACTTACTAGAGCCGGGCCCCACCGGAGACCCGCACTGCCTTCCTTCTGCAGCCCAAACACTCGGTTGCTTTACCTCGTACCTGAAAGGATCAAATGTCGTTTTGTTTACTATATAATTTTCCCTTAAAAAGTCAAAACCAAATAAATAAAAATAAACACAACGTACCTTACCCTAAAACAAAAACAACAAATTGAATGCTTTTTAAAGGTCATATAAGAGGTGGGTCTAAAATATTCAGAAGTAGACTGTTCTAAGTGTGCCAGCCGATACACAGTCTATAGTCCCAGAAGCTAGTGAAGCTTTCAGTAACGTTGGGCCTGTAAGGCTAGAAATTTATATGAAGGTGATAAGTCTTAGCTTAGTACGACATCATCACCTGGCATGCATCAGCCCTGCACATCATCAACCTGTATGTTTTTAAAAGTTAAAAAAAAACTAAAAGCTGTGAAGATTAAATTTTTTCCAGAATTTAGTTTTATTTTATAGTAAGGTCTGAAAAACAATTGACAGAGCGTTTCCGATGAGCACAAGAAGTACCTGTCAGGCAGAACTAAAGGTGTGGCTGGTTTGGATGGCCATATTTCCCAAAACTAATAAAGTAAGATGTATTCCAGATTGTGGTGTTTACTATAAAGCTCTATTAAAGACCTTTTTAACGGTAATACTGGTAATAATATAAGGGATAAAAAAGAATTATGGAGGCAGGCTGTATATTATATTACAATTAAAAAGATCTTAAAAGAGCTTTAAAAAAAACCACATTGGGTACATTTAACTTTGTTAGTTTTGGAGATGTGGCAACTAAATATCCCCTATACTAATGCTTCTTTCCACAGGTTAACATCTGTATAGTGAAGTCGGTATTATACGGGCTAGAACTAGTTTTTACATTTAATGTAAGTATGCATTTTAGCACTGGTGACAAATTCAATATTTTGCTTTAACCCATTTGATTCCTTTATCTTTTCCTCCAACTTTCTTGAATCGATATCATTAATCCGTTTTTTTAAATCTGCATTTTTATATGTAATAAAGAGTTCAAATTTTCTACAATGTGTTAAGTTTACTTAAAAACGTGTTTTTGAGACTCTTTTAACTTTATATTACAGAGTTAAAACTGTTTTTCTTTTATAATTTTATCATATTTTAATTATTTTTCCAAAAAAAACTATATACACAATGCTCGTATGTTTTAAACTTAAAAATGCGATTTTATGAAAAAACTGATTAAAATATCTATTTAAATTAGTTAATCAAAAAAATATCGCGCCATTTATAATTTTGAGTTACTAAACAGTTGTTTTTCTATGAAAAGAAGCATTACTATGAGGTTATTTAGTTGTTCAAATATCATTCGTACCGTTATAATTACAAACACTTTTTTACTACCAGGTTTGCAAGCTAATATATTTCTAACGATGCGCGATAAAACTTGTTTTTAATATAAAAGTACTAACATTATTTGGGCTCTTTCCATTTCTGTTATTTATGACCTCACTCTTCGGACACCACTGTATATCCTAATATAAGAAATAAAATAAACCAGACAGGACATACTAGTTTGTTGAATAAAAAGTTCTACTACAATTTCGTTAACCAGCCATGCTGCGATAACGTGTCTCCACAGAATTTCTTAAACTTCTTAACTTATTAATATTTATAGACAAAATACTTATCACTTTGAGCAAGAATGATTTTTTAACATAATTATTGTCTTTTTTTACCACAGAACAATATAAAACCTAAATTAAAAAAAAAGCTAAAGTTTTATAGGGTTTATTCTACAAACACTATATTTTTAAAAGTTATAAAAACCTATTTTGTCCAAACTAGTCATTTTTACTATTCTTATTTTATCTTTTTACTTAACTGTTAGGTTATTGGACCAAACACTGAGGATCATTTAAATGCAAATATTTTCGAAAGCCGTAACCCTGTGCAGCTTTTGCAAAGTATACCTTTTTATGTAAAAGGGACAAAAGTAGCTTTTTTTTACTTAAAATGTACATACACTAAGCCGCAAAAAAGTTGTGACATTGAAAACGATGCGCAATGTCCGCAAAGTTCAAAATAAATTGAATTGTTCTCTCCTGTAAAAACGTGTGTTTTTATTTTATAAACATTTTTAAAGATTCTTACCTGTAGAACTAATATTTTGCATTATTCCGAAAACTTTTGCACTTTGCCAACAGGATTTAAAGGTTAGGTCAAAGGTCTATCCATGTTTCATCAATATAAATAATATTGCGGCCTTCTTTCTTATATTTGCAGAATAGCATGAATATATTTTGTATCTTCATTGCAATATATTGGGTCTTTCTACTAAAAGTTTAGGTTTACTTTGGCATTTTCGCCAATAAAATCCATTTGCCTTTTGTAAACGTCTCAACGTTTCACGGGAAAAGGAAAAGTTATTGTTAGTCTTTAGCTCCTGGAGTATTTTTTTAGGGTTGGGACTACCTTTAGGGTCAAATGAAACGTTAGTAAGTTTGTCGAATTATACTAAAGTCGAACCTGGCTATGAAAAGAGTTTGAGTATGAGTGTACGAATTCATTGTTTGTTTACGTAATTTACAAAAGTACTAAAAATATCACTCAAAATGCACTAGGATTCAATAACTAAATATATAATATTTCTAGCCCGCTCTCTATGCTATCTGGAACAAACACCGCTTTCGCTGCGCCACAAAATGTAAAATCATTGCATTCATAACGCGGCCTGAATTGACCAATCGCTTATCAGTATCCGCGGCCTTCATTATGCGCACTACCTTGTATACTTGCCTATGCTCCACCTTTACATTTTCAAAATATTAATAAAAAATAAGCTTTTTTATAAGTAATATTTAGGTATTTTAAATGACTAAGGAAGATTATTTGTTTTATGTTACTTATAGAGAAAGAACAGTTAAAAGAAAATTTAATAAAGGTGTTTTGACAACGTCAGCTCATGCCTTACATATTTTATATCTGCATTCTTTTCGTGGCTTCGTGTGTCGATCTATATTGTTTGCACCAATGTGTGCAGGGAACTTAAAATGTGGACAAAATTACCTTATACCCATTTTCAGTAAATGTTAACTTATACTTGTTAGCTTACCCACCATAGAATTATTATGGAGATTTCAAAAAGTTTTATGGGATTAGGTGTTATGCAGGTAAGAGCCAAATGTTGTATTTTGAAATTTTCAAACACCCTTTGGAATAATTTAGCGTCCCAATTTTAACCAATGTATTGGATTTTACAGCCCCGAATCTTTTTAAACATTTCTGTAATTTAATTATATCGGTATCTTAATTCAAAAAGAAAATACAAATTTTTAAAAAGGCAATCAAATTTTGGTGTAGTTATACCACTGATCTCGATGAATAGCCAATGCTTATCACCTTCGCAAAACAAAAATTACAATTCATTGGCGAATAAATGAGTTTTTGAGCAAGCAAAACCAGTCATTTTCCTATGATGGCCACCCGGATGCCCCCTCGCCTGAAGATGCGAATAAAGAGTTATTTTACTTTCAGAACATTTTACTTCCGGGTGTGCCGCCATCATTTTTACATAAATAGGGGGTAAAAAGCAAACAAAAAGAAGTCGGAAAACTGACTAACCCAGCCAGAACCCTAAACGTCCGTTAAGATTTTACAGGTCCTTTAAAGAGTTAGTGGGGTGGTACCTCCTCAGGCGAGTGAAGCTCCTCTACCACCTACACTACCTGATAATAAAAGAGCATCATTTTAACAAAAAACCCTTTATTATTTGCCATTAAAACAATATTTTAAACCTTTAGGAAAATACTATTATTATAGCCAATTTTATTACTTTTAAAAATATGACTATCCAAGTCTAAACACTAGTAGCGATAATTTTTAAACAATTATATACAAATAATGGGATTTCGTGAAAATAAATATTATTTCAATGGAATTTAATTCAAATTGTGCCTTTTTGTGATTTATACACATTTTATTCTATTCTGATAAAGATATATAGGATAGGCCAAATTAAACTTGCACACTTTTAACTAATAATAACTTTTTATCTGTTACGCCTATATATTTTTTTATTTTAAAAGGCTAATAGGTAAATATGGTTTTCGCTAGGTTTCCCAATCTTGGTCAAATATATTTATACAGGACTGAAAATTAAATTAGATCAGATTAGGAGGTGGATTGCATATCCTCTGACACTGCGACCTGCTCAGGTTTATTGTGTGTCCTCCGTCCATAGGTTAGAGCACGCTATCCAAGCCGATCTGTTTTATGAGACTTCACAAGCTTGAAACTGGCTCCTTGGTAAATCTGCCAGGCCCATGATTTCCAGGCGTTTATTTAGTCTGCAATGACCTGTTAGTTGGCCCACTATTATTCTTACTGCCTTCCGGTTGTAATTCAGAAGGTCTTTCGTAAATTCTGGCGAGTAAGCCTTAATGAATATTTTCGCTTGACGCTGTCCTGGTGTTCTCGTCCACCAGTCCTGTGATTCCCTCAAAATCCATGATCTAATGAACTTACTTGGCATGATGGAATACCACAGTAGGGGTTGGGATCTACCAGGACTGGACTTTCGAGACTTTTTTAAAATACTGTATTTAACCTTGTTGCAAAAGAAATCCAATTTAGCTACAATTAAACTAATACGTTTTTCTTGTAGGCAAACTATGGGAAATGATTCAGTAAAAGCAAATCTGTCAACAATTTAAGTATTTAGAAATTATAATTATTTTTATTAAATAATGCATCCCATAAAGCATGGATTACTCTTAATTTTAAGCAAGAACTTTTTTTAGTGTTTTATAAATTAAAAAGATAGGTGAAAGAGATAAAAAGTTATTATCAGTTAGAAAGTGTACAAGTTTAATTTGAGCCACACTGTATATCTTCTTGAGCTCTTGTACAAACTATTAAAAAGTTTAAATTTTTGAGCATAAAGGCTCCTTAATGATAAATCCAAGTAAATACCCTAGTAGATACAACTATTTTAGATGGTTACTTTAAAGTTACGGAGCCTCAAAAAAAATGGATAACCCCGGGTCCCGATGAAGACGGCTACACGTGTTTCATCCTCATTAGAAAAGGTCATATCCGTTATACATTGCTGACACTTTGACGATGCCCTGTCCTCACTTAATATAACCCTTTTCAAATAGGGCTGATATTTAGTGATGTCAACGATATCTCTAAAATTTCTCTTATCATGCTGGCTTATCTTCTAATTCTAATCAAAGACAATCTCTAAATTATTTAACTAACTCTTTACTTTTATTTTTTTATAAATGACCCTGCCGCTTTCGCACTCTGTAAATCGATAGAAAGAAAAAATAGGCATGAAATAAATTTCCTTTTTATTTCTTGTTTGTACTCATCATTTTTTCAATAGCTAGTTGAAAAATAATATACCACTGGACCTAAAAAGGTTGGGTGCTTTAGTGGAAAAATGCACCCTTTATAAAAAAGTCAGTTGTTATTTCTTAAAATTTTTGTTTTTTACTTATATTTTTTGGGTTTGTTTATTTTGCATATTCATTTATATTTTAATAAGTCCAAGTACAATATTTTTTTTAAATTTTAATAGTTTATCTTTTCCTTAAATAAAATGTATCTGGCTTTTTTCTATTCTGTATAAAAACTAAAGAAGAAAATACAGCGACCAGATTTGCGTGTATGAAGGAGAGAGGTTAAGGGATAATATTAATAATGCATTTGAATTGGCAAAAGTTTAAGGCGGTGTTTTAGATGCATAAATTTAATTTAAAAAATAATTATAAAATCACACCTCGTCTAAGTGTTACAGTTTAAACAAAATACAGTATGACAACGTAAGATAAACACATATTATTTCCACAAAACACTAAATTAAAATTTGTTTATTATTGCGACCACAATTGCAATAGTGTTAATGTCCCCGCAAACACCCGCTTATAAAAGAATGTAAACATCCAAACAAAAATAGCGAGATTACTTTATACAAAACGCCATACAATAGAACAGGATAAATGACAAGAAATATTCAAATCGCCTTTCTATTTCCAGGCCTTTGTATTGCCGATTCGTAAGTGCGGAACGAGCCGAAACACGTTAAGCCGCGTACAGATCTGCACACGCATGCGTTGAGCGGCGACACATACACATGCGTGTGCAAATGTGGACGTCGGTCTCGTGGCTTCTCGCCGCATGCGGTGCTTCTGCGTATGACTTGAGCGCGCACGTCGCGAGCCCTCAGGGCTCTGTCCTGGTTTGACTCCGTGGAACTGGCGGAGATCCCCTCACTTGATCCTGGAATGGCGGAAGTGGCAAATCCAGAACCTCACGGACTTTTGGCTTGGCCTCCAAACGTTGGTGGTACGATTGTAGGGCTTCCTCTCGTGCGAGCTGTCTTTCTTGCAATAGGTGGACCACGGTGTTGGCGAATTCGATGGAAGGGACGAAGTCCGTATAGTACTCCTCCGGCACCCACGGTGGCGACACGGTGACTCGTACCGGCACTGGTACGAGACTCTGCTTGGCGGGGTTGAATACTTGGATGTCCTGGATGACTATCTTCGGGGTGGCTGCTTCGGGCGGAAGCTCTGGATCGGTCTGGACCACGTGACCTGGATCAGGTTGCTCTGGATCAGGGCCTGGATCCTCTGCTGACGTCAGGAGTTCATCCTGAAGCCCATAAACTTGGATGTTGGCGAGGCTCACGTTCTGCGTTGGTGCTTCGGCGTCTGTCCAACTCCATTCTTGGATTCCTGGACTGACCGGGACTCGATCCTGGATTTCCTGGATTCCATGGTTAGGGGATGTCTCCAGGTTGCCATTCATGTCACATATACCCTCGGTCACCGTCTGGTTCGGAAGTAGTGGCGGTTGCGGATGGTCACTGTCCTCTCCTAGGGTTCCCTCGGGTTCCCATTCTAAGTCACGTGCTACTGGTGGGTTGACCGTACTCCTTTTCGGGACTTTTGGGCATCGATGGGTTTGGGCCTTCCCAAGGTATCCATTGGCATCGGTTAGAACCGTGGTCACTAACTGGTACGAGCGGCTCGGCCCTTGGAAGGTGATGGTGTCGGTATCCGGTGCGTCTGCGGGTTGTCTATCAGTTTCCAGGGTTCCTGGTTGGCTGACCGGGAACGAATCTGGATGAGTGTGGGCTCGTTGGATAGGTAGAACTTTTCTGCGTCTATTGCGACTAGCCCCATGGCTGGTCAGTGGTTGGAACTCGTGCGAGTGGCTTTTCAGTTGGCTGTCTAGACTGGTGGCTTCCTTCTTACATTTGGCGGCTCCTTCCGCAGTAAAATACCCCTGGGTCTCTTGTTTGGTTGCCTGGTTCACTAGTGTTTCAAGGTACTTCCTTTTCCTTTGTAACCTTCGTTTGATTGTTCGGGTCTTGGTGGTTGGAGGCCTATCCTCCTTCTGGGCGGTCTTATGCTCTTTTAACTTTATGTACTTTAACAGTTCCTGTACCAGCACGTTGTTTTTGTGCTGAACTGCAGGGCGGTGGCTCGCAGCCTCCACCGAGCATTGTGCTCGTCGAAGGGGATGGTCAACAGATGTTAGGTTAACCACCCCTGACGTCGGTTCGGCAGGGCGGCTTCCTGGGGATGCCACCGAGCCGAAGCCAACGGAGCCAGTTCCAGGCTGTGTTGCCATGCCAGGGTTTTGTACCAAGGCGGCACTAAAGCGGGGTTGACTTGTGTCTCTTTTTGGTTTTGGTTTTATTTTAGTTTTTGAAATTAAACAATTAAATTTAAATAAATGAAATATTTATTTTAACTTCGACTTTACTTTTACAGGAAATGTTTACTGACTAGACCCTTGTTACAAATTACACTTTGTTCAAAACTTATTAATCACAACTTTAAATATCAACTTTCTTTTCTTAAAGAAAAATCATTTAAACTTCAAACACGTTTATACAGTTTAAGTATTCAAGGCAAAAGTTTCCCACAACAATTTCCCCGTTTCCTATTTTCATTACTTTATCCCTGAGTTGATCCGCGGAATCTTAACTAGTGCATGCCCCTTAAACCTAGAGCACCCTCGCTCTAAAATAAACCCTGTGAACCCCCACGCTTAAAGCTCTCCCGCTCTAAGACCCGGTGGACCGTCCACACAAAACAACAACACAACTAGGCACCCTGTTAAGTCTGTTCCCTGACCTCAACTCCCTTTAATTTCACTATAACAGAAAAACAACGGCCCTCGGCCGCGGTCACCCTTTTGCCTTAACACCCCTCACTGCATAAACACTTAACAAACAGTAAACTACAATTTACCTTAACAGTTTAAACTTTACATTAAAAGAATTAAAAATATTCAAAAAATAACCAAAAGAACAAATCAACACCGGTAAAGTACCACTTTGTTACTCACCCAGGCACACCAACTAAGCTGGTTCTCGCTTGAAGCACTGAACTGAACTAACTGGAATTGCGCGACACCTCCCCCTTAGATTGCACTTCGGTATCCATTTCTGGATGCGGAAGTGAAATCGATAAAGGAAAACGCAATTCCACAGATTTCCCAGCTTTGCGGTTTACAAATTTTACAAATTTTACAAAATTAAATTTTACAAAGTTAAATTTTACAAAGTTACATTTTTACAGCCTTTCTTAAAACTACTTAACCTAACAGTCTTCTTTAGACTTCTTGTCTTGCACATATTCTGCCAACTCGCTGTCTCCTAGTCCAAATTGGATACGTCTCGCTTGGTTACCATAAACCAGTTCTAACGGTGTTGCCCCACACTTCATCCTACGACTTCTCGTTGCTTTTAACCATGGTGTCACTGCTTGACTCCAATTCTGCTTCTCTTTCCTCAGCGCCCTTTCCAGGTTGTCCACTACTTGCCATTTTCCTTTATCACGCCGTTTGATTACTGTGGCGTTCGGGAACACCTCCTGGATGGCTTCCTTGATTTCGAAGACAATCGGTTCTGCTACAATGAGTGCTGGTTCTCGACCTTGGGCATCCAGCTCTCGGCTCAAAAAGCTTCTGAGTTCCGATTTGGTTACGTTGACGACTTCTTGACATCCAACCCATCCACTATATATGTCGTGGTAGACAAATACTGCTTTGGTCCCTGTTCTGCGTGTTGTTCTCAGGTCAGTTATTGCGGTCAACTGAATAACTTCAAAAAGACGGACAGCCTGTATATAGTCTTTTAAGGAGGTCCTCTTCATATGACATGTTGGACAGTTGGTCACTACTTCCTTGATTGACTCCTGTACACTTGGCCACCAAAAGAGTGTATTGATGGTCTCGGTGATGGTATCTCTTCCTGCGTGTCCTCGCCCATGCAACTGTGCTGCTAGTGTGGTCCTCAGACTGTCCGGCACCCATAGTCGTTTCCTTCGGTTGTCCTTGGTTTGCACAAACAACTTGTCTGCAAACAACACAAATGGTCGGTTGTCCCCTTTTTCTCTCGTCAGTTTTTTCAGCCTAACCGTGGTGTCGTCCTGCTCCTGTTCTTGTACTACTCCTTGTATTGCTGCCAGGATGGTTGATGCTGGTATTTCTTCGTCCTTTTTTGGTCTGCACCTGTTCGCAAGTTCGGATGTTGCCCATAATGTAATGGTCATTGCCTCTGTCCTCCGTGTTGTTGCCAGTTCAGGGTCTTCCAGCTTCACCTGGATTTGGGCATCCATACTACCCAATTGACTACCCAAATGCCCCTTTAGTTGGGCGCCATGATGTTGCGGGGATACTTCAACATCCTCTCTTATTATCTCAGGGCTCTGGTAGTCCTGGTTTGGACTCCGTGGAACTGGCGGAGATCCCCTCACTTGATCCTGGAATGGCGGAAGTGGCAAATCCAGAACCTCACGGACTTTTGGCTTGGCCTCCAAACGTTGGTGGTACGATTGTAGGGCTTCCTCTCGTGCGAGCTGTCTTTCTTGCAATAGGTGGACCACGGTGTTGGCGAATTCGATGGAAGGGACGAAGTCCGTATAGTACTCCTCCGGCACCCACGGTGGCGACACGGTGACTCGTACCGGCACTGGTACGAGACTCTGCTTGGCGGGGTTGAATACTTGGATGTCCTGGATGACTATCTTCGGGGTGGCTGCTTCGGGCGGAAGCTCTGGATCGGTCTGGACCACGTGACCTGGATCAGGTTGCTCTGGATCAGGGCCTGGATCCTCTGCTGACGTCAGGAGTTCATCCTGAAGCCCATAAACTTGGATGTTGGCGAGGCTCACGTTCTGCGTTGGTGCTTCGGCGTCTGTCCAACTCCATTCCTGGATTCCTGGACTGACCGGGACTCGATCCTGGATTTCCTGGATTCCATGGTTAGGGATGTCTCCAGGTTGCCATTCATGTCACATATACCCTCGGTCACCGTCTGGTTCGGAAGTAGTGGCGGTTGCGGATGGTCACTGTCCTCTCCTAGGGTTCCCTCGGGTTCCCATTCTAAGTCACGTGCTACTGGTGGGTTGACCGTACTCCTTTTCGGGACTTTTGGGCATCGATGGGTTTGGGCCTTCCCAAGGTATCCATTGGCATCGGTTAGAACCGTGGTCACTAACTGGTACGAGCGGCTCGGCCCTTGGAAGGTGATGGTGTCGGTATCCGGTGCGTCTGCGGGTTGTCTATCAGTTTCCAGGGTTCCTGGTTGGCTGACCGGGAACGAATCTGGATGAGTGTGGGCTCGTTGGATAGGTAGAACTTTTCTGCGTCTATTGCGACTAGCCCCATGGCTGGTCAGTGGTTGGAACTCGTGCGAGTGGCTTTTCAGTTGGCTGTCTGGACTGGTGGCTTCCTTCTTACATTTGGCGGCTCCTTCCGCAGTAAAATACCCCTGGGTCTCTTGTTTGGTTGCCTGGTTCACTAGTGTTTCAAGGTACTTCCTTTTTCTTTGTAACCTTCGTTTGATTGTTCGGGTCTTGGTGGTTGGAGGCCTATCCTCCTTCTGGGCGGTCTTATGCTCTTTTAACTTTATGTACTTTAACAGTTCCTGTACCAGCACGTTGTTTTTGTGCTGAACTGCAGGGCGGTGGCTCGCAGCCTCCACCGAGCATTGTGCTCGTCGAAGGGGATGGTCAACAGATGTTAGGTTAACCACCCCTGACGTCGGTTCGGCAGGGCGGCTTCCTGGGGATGCCACCGAGCCGAAGCCAACGGAGCCAGTTCCAGGCTGTGTTGCCATGCCAGGGTTTCGCACCAAGGCGGCACTAAAGCGGGGTTGACTTGTGTCTCTTTTTGGTTTTGGTTTTATTTTAGTTTTTGAAATTAAACAATTAAATTTAAATAAATGAAATATTTATTTTAACTTCGACTTTACTTTTACAGGAAATGTTTACTGACTAGACCCTTGTTACAAATTACACTTTGTTCAAAACTTATTAATCACAACTTTAAATATCAACTTTCTTTTCTTAAAGAAAAATCATTTAAACTTCAAACACGTTTATACAGTTTAAGTATTCAAGGCAAAAGTTTCCCACAACAATTTCCCCGTTTCCTATTTTCATTACTTTATCCCTGAGTTGATCCGCGGAATCTTAACTAGTGCATGCCCCTTAAACCTAGAGCACCCTCGCTCTAAAATAAACCCTGTGAACCCCCACGCTTAAAGCTCTCCCGCTCTAAGACCCGGTGGACCGTCCACACAAAACAACAACACAACTAGGCACCCTGTTAAGTCTGTTCCCTGACCTCAACTCCCTTTAATTTCACTATAACAGAAAAACAACGGCCCTCGGCCGCGGTCACCCTTTGCCTTAACACCCCTCACTGCATAAACACTTAACAAACAGTAAACTACAATTTACCTTAACAGTTTAAACTTTACATTAAAAGAATTAAAAATATTCAAAAAATAACCAAAAGAACAAATCAACACCGGTAAAGTACCACTTTGTTACTCACCCAGGCACACCAACTAAGCTGGTTCTCGCTTGAAGCACTGAACTGAACTAACTGGAATTGCGC
>JACEGR010007542.1:0-47974 GCA_014170235.1 Listronotus bonariensis
CTCACTGTCCGGAAGTAAGGAGCCATTCAAACCATGACACTATTCAAACTTCGTGTTGTTGGGGTGCATTCAGATTCGACAAAATTGGGGTAAACTTTACCCCAACCTTGACCTTGGCAAACGAATTATGTTTAGTTTTAATCAAGGTTAGTATATATTTATAAGGTTGTGACATATTCTCAACTTTTTGGCGGTTCGAGGTCAGGGACGCAAGGAAGGGCACTCCACGGAGAAAAGTTGGCAAGACTGGGTAAAATCAAAGCTGATGATCAATCCAGTGGCGTCTAGAATTTGCGCATTTCATTTTGTATTGTTTTGGAAGTGATATTTGTTGAAAGATGTGGTAATTTTCTAGAAACCGGCTGCAACTCCGATTTTGACGAAATTTGGTATACGGGGGTTTTTGGGGCGCTGATCACGAATCTGAAAGAATTATTTGGCGGTCGCGTTTCGTTCTCGAGATATCCATCATCAAAATTGATATTTGAACTAACCTTATTTTCACTATATTCCCCCTTCTTTTTGCACACAATTCTTGATTTAAAGCTAAAGTGTCACACAATATTTGATTTTCACCTTTTAAAACCCCGTTTTCTACGTTTTTACATTATTTTTGAATTAAACTGCGTGGCTTTTCTTTGATAATCCGGCAACCATACATACACATAGGGCTTCATGGCAAACTGGGATTAAAATGATTCAAAGTATAGCTATGCAGTTTAATGCAAAAATAATGTAAAAAACGTAGAAAACGGGGTTTTAAAAGGTGAAAATCAAATATTGTGTGACACTTTAGCTTTAAATCAAGAATTGTGTGCAAAAAGAAGGGGGAATATAGTGAAAATAAGCTTAGTTCAAATTTGAACTTTGATGATGGATATCTCGAGAACGAAACGCGACCGCCAAATAATTCTTTCAGATTCGTGATCAGCGCCCCATCACGCGTATACCCCCGTATACCAAATTTCGTCAAAATCGGAGTTGCAGCCGGTTTCTAGAAAATTACCAAAGATGTAATTCTAAATGTTTTTTATTTAAAGTAAAATAATTTACAACTTAATAATAATTAAAACCTGTTGTGTAAACGATTGTTCTACTAATACAATAAACTGTATATCTCCGGCACTGAACAACATGGCCGAAAAATGGGAGATGTGACGTCATAAGACGTCAAAGTAATATGGCCGAATGTCGTGACCCTATATATTCTATTTCTATTTTTTTTCTTGGTTTAGGTCCCTTCAGGTCCAATCCACCACTCTCCCCCTTCCGGACTATGCTTTCCAGGGCTTCGTCGGCGGAAAATCTGGATAATCGAGCTCGTAGCTCCCAGAAATTCCAAAAGAAAACAAAATAATTCAGCAATCGATGCAATGCATAAATTGTCGGCTGTCAAACCAAGATCTACTACTGGTGTAACACCAAACAGGATACCATCAGCTTATAGGAATCTTCGCTCACACCGCTTAGATCCAGAAGAAAGATGCCCCTCTGAGTGGCTTTCCAGTGACGCAAATAGAGCGCTCCCGAGTAGCTCAGGAGCATTTCGTTCTACTTTATGGCGTTCCAGTGACGGAAAGTGTCATGCACCTGAGCTACTCCGTTTTTCTTTCCCCTTGCCCTACATGCACCAACTCCTCTTTTGGTTTTGTGCTTCAAACGTGTTTTTTATGGTTAAGGATGCATTTTTGAAATTATTTATTTAAAATGGAATTAGATATTGAAAAGAGATTATTATTATAAAGCCAAGAAAGGTTAAAAACAACGAAATTTTAAAATTTCTTAAAAGTATTTCTCTTTCCTTGTCTAAGGATGCGTTCCAGTGACTAATTTTAGAGCAGTTTAAGAGCTTCAAGTCCTGGAGCGTGACGCACAAAAATTTTCGTCACTGGAAAGCAACCCATGTCGACAGTACCATTAACCTAAAAAAGGGGGAACATTTTTAGCAGTTTTTCTTTATTGTTTTGGGTTGTAGGGTTTTTTATAACACAATTACAGAAATACATTTAAATAAGCAAGATTTTAAGTATTTTTACTTCTAAAAACTTTTCAATTTTGTGATCTGCAGCCGCTCGGTTAGACGAACAGTTTCGAAGTTAAAATAAGGCCAAAATAAGGCATGATCTAAAACCGACATAACAGGCACTATACTTATTAAGGGACTTCTTATCCTACCATGTATCTGCGCAAGCTCAGATGTTAAAATAAGGCCGGTATTATTAGTGCGTGGCCTTATTTCACGTGCAATAATTAGAGAATTATTGCAAGTTGCCTTATTAAGCTCGGGTATTATTAATAACGGCCTTATTTAAATAATGCTTGTACCCATAATTTAGAGTTATTGCAAATCCTGTTGACAGTACCATTAACCTAAAAAAGTGATAACAAATTTTAGTTGTTTTTCTTTATTGTTTTGTGTTGTAGGGTTTTGTTTTACACAATTAAAGAAATACATTTGAAAAAGCAAGGTTTTTAAGTATTTTTACTTCTAAAAACTTTGATTTTGTGCTCGACAGCCGTTCGGTTTACACGAATAGTTCCGAAGTTAAAGTAAGACCAAAATAAGGCACGACCTAAAACCGACCTAAATAAAGCCGGGCACTACACTTATTAAGGGAGTCCTTATCCCACCATGCATCTGCGCAAGCTCAGATGTCAAAATAAGGACGGTATTATTAGTGCTTGGCCTTATTTTACTGTGCAATATTTCTCTATTATCTAAAATCTTTCTAATTGGATTACGTATTAAATGTATGCTTATATTTAAAAGAACACTAGAGAATTATTGCACAGTGAAATAAGGCCAAGCACTAATAATACTGGCCTTATTTTGACATCTGAGCTTGCGCAGATGCATGGTGGGATAAGAACTCCCTTAATAAGGATAGGGCCCGGCTTTATTTATGTCCGTTTTAGGTCGTGCCTTATTTTGGTCTTATTTTAACTTCGGAACTATTCGTGTAAACCGAACGGCTGCCGAGCACAAAATCAAAGTTTTTAGAAGTAAAAATACTTAAAAACCTTGCTTTTTCAAATGTATTTCTTTAATTGTGTAAAACAAAACCCTACAACACAAAACAATAAAGTAAAACAACTAAAATTTGTTATCACTTTTTTAGGTTAATGGTACTGTCAACAGGATTTGCAATAACTCTAAATTATAGGTAGAAGCATTATTTAAATAAGGCCGTTATTAATAATACCCGAGCTTAATAAGGCAACTTGCAATAATTCTCTAATTATTGCACAGTGAAATAAGGCCAGGCACTAAGGAG
Organism: Listronotus bonariensis; assembly: GCA_014170235.1. Taxonomy (NCBI): domain Eukaryota; kingdom Metazoa; phylum Arthropoda; class Insecta; order Coleoptera; family Curculionidae; genus Listronotus; species Listronotus bonariensis. The sequence goes on from JACEGR010007542.1 coordinate 3,276, forward strand.
CGCCTGCCTTCAGATGTCCAATCCATTGTTGCCAAGTCGTGAAAACGTATATACAAATTTCTTGACGATATGGTGAAGGTTTAATAGAAATAAAACAAATTAATTTAGTTATGCACCAAGCATCAAGTAATATTATTATATTAATATACGAACCTAACTTACATACAGTATAAATGAAGGACAAAAAAACAAACGTGGAAGATATGAAAAAAAAGTGGATGATGAATTAGTATTCCTTTTCTGTGTTCGAATAAACATATTTTATTTAATTTTAATTTTTTTTATAGAGAGGTTATCGTAATTATTACCTTCCTAGAAGGTATTGAAATTATGTAATAAAATATGTCATTAAATAAATCTCTTGTTTTTTTATGAAAAAATTAAATTCCTTTTAGTCAAACATGTAGTTCATATGTCATCTCTTGGAAAAAATGTAGCAATATGAACTTGAACAGGAAACTAATGATAATATTAATATTATGTAGTGATTTTTTTTAACTGCAAAGCTCAAGGGATTTTTAAAGCCAAGATTAACTTGAATTATTGGTTCTCACTATGGAGACCTCACTAAATATTGCAACTTCAATAAAAAAAAAGACAATATTTGTGAAAATTTTATTGTCTTCTGATAGATCCGCAGTTTCGATTACAACTCATAAGAAGAAACTGCAAGAAACTTATGAGTGATTAAAATGTTTTCTAAAAATAATACAGAATTTTTAACAACCAGTAATATATAGGTACTGTAGGTAATAAATAACAATTTATACACATATGTAAACAAATATTTTTATAAATAGTCTACTAGAGCTAGCCTAAGAATACAAAATATAAATGGGTAAATTTTAGTTAGTTATAAAATACGGTTGTAATGATAAATAAATTCACTAAATAACTACACTCGGTGCTACTTCTGCTTTGACAAAAAGTATATCTGTTTGTCCATTTTTCATTTTCCAGTATTTGATATGTCCACTTTTTCAAATTTTATCAAAAGTTATTTTCTCACAGGTATATTCAAAATTATGATGCTGCTCTAAATGAGTCCTAAGGTCTTTGTTAAATTTAAACGACACTTCACAACCTTCCAAACACTTAAATAAATGAGTTTCATAAGAATAATTAAGAGTCAAGTCCACTTTTTCAACAGAATGAACTTCTCGTACATGTCTGTTGAGATTCGACTGTGTTGAAAATAACTTTTCACACTTAAAACAAGATACTGGCATTTTAAATGTATTTTATAAGTCACAATACAAATAAAAAACTACAAATATCTCGAGTTTGCACAATCGAGAAACTGAAAAAAGGAGGGAAAAAAGTTAGGTTAACTTGATAACAGCGATCGAAACATAAGCGGCAACAATGGATCGGACATCTGAAGGCAGGCGCTCCTAGGCACTATAGTAATAATAGCTTTGTTTGCGGGTCTAGTAATGAACTGATTCTGAACCAGAACCGAACTGGTTTAGAATTGTTTCAAAGCGCATGTCTAGTTATTTATTAGTTCGGAATTTTTATTTACCGCGAACGATTTTCTATACAGCTGAGGATGTATTCTAACCTAGCCTTTTGGTTAGGATTTTCATGGTTAAATTGGAAGACGGCGGAAGACGAGGGATTCCCCGCCTCCTCTCGTTTTTAACATAAGTATGTGTATTTAACTAAAGATAAAATTCAAACAACAAGAAATGGTAAAATCTTATAAAATTGTCTACATTTTTTAATTAAATCTTTATTTATTTTATTGCATACATACATTCATACGGGAATACAATTAAAAATCCTTTGTTTATATACGCTCAGAATCACAAAATATATTTAAAAAAATTCAACAGGTATATTAACCCGCACAAAAGTGACAGAAACAACTAAACTGTAATACAACGGTTTATTTCTGTACCACAAAAACAGAAAATAGCTGACTATGTCGACAATGCGCATAAAATTCCGAACTGAACTTCTAGTTCCAACAAAATCCCAGGACTGCTAATCAGGTTACGAACCGGTAACGAATTGATTTCATTGTAACCCGCGAACATAGAACTGTTACTAAAAATTCAGGATTTTACTAACCGCGAACGCTGCTTTTTAACTGCGCGTGCGAATAGTCCCAGAACCGGTTCAGAATCGAACCCGCGAACAAAGCTAATACCGGCCTTATTTTGACATCTGAGCTTGCGCAGATGCATGGTAGGATAAGGACTCCTTAGTAAGTATAGTGCCCGGATTTATTTATGTCGGTTTTAGGTCGTGCCTTATTTTAACTTCGGAACTGTTCGTCCAAGTACCGAACGGCTGCCGATCACAAATAAATGGAACAGTTTTTAGAAGTAAAAATACTTAAAACCTTGCTTTTTCAAATGTATTTCTGTAATTGTGTTAAACAAGACCATACAACACAAAACAATAAAGAAAAACTACTAAAAAATGTTTCCCAGTTTTTTAGGTTAATGGTACTATCAACATGATTTGCAATAGCTCTAAATTATGGATACAAGCACTATTTAAATAAGGCCGGTATTAATAATTCCCAAGCTAAATAAGGCAATTTGTAATAATTCTCTATTAGGTAGTGTCTTCAGATTTAGGTTGTGCCTTATTTTTCCTTCGGAACTGTTCCTCTAACCGAATGGCTGCCGATCACAAAATCGAAAAGTTTTTAGAAGTAAAAATACTTTAAACCTTGCTTTTTTAAATGTACTTCTGTAATTGTGTTATAAAAACCCTACAACACAAAACAATAAAAAAAAGTACTAACAATTTTTTTCCTTTTTTTTAGATTAATGGTACTATCAACATGATTTGCAATAACTCTAAATTATGGGCACAGGCACTATTTAAATAAGGCCGGTATTAATAATTCCCGAGCTTAATAGGGCAACTTGCAATAATTCTCTTAACTGAATTATTAATCAGATATTTTCTTTTTCCATAAGAAAAATAAAATAAAATAAACAGAGGAATAATGATTATTTAAAAAACGTTTTATTTAAAAATTTCACAATTTTGTCAACAATCAGTATATTTCAAATAAACCCTTTAAAATAGTAACAAACAGGTTTATTCTTTGTAAAATAACATAAACAAATATAACAAAACAAACAATAACGAGTGTTTTTATTCCTAGACTATGATGGGTCACATTATAAACTAATATGGCGTTGTAAAGTTATTAAAAAGAAAACTTTTTTACTCCATACAATTAATATGCATAACGCATACCATTTTTAGTAGTGAAGAAGACATTGATGATAATATAAAAAAAATTAACACAAGAGTTTTACATATTTCTTATTTTAATTATGGTGTTTGGTTTTCTAGTACACAACTACAATATTGCACAATTAGACTTTAGAGGATGTCCGACTATGTTTTGGGCCATTGTGATCGCGAATAATTTTTAGAACAAATAAAATTATCAAATGCAGTTTTCGCAGAAAGCCTCAGATTTTTATCATATCCCCGTCTTTCCTTTAACACAAAACAAAATGATCCATTTTTTGATATAGGGCATTTTGTTATTTTAAATGGAAAACCATGTATTTCTTTTTATATTCTTAAAATTTAATCTTCAATCCTTTAAAACAAATATAACATAAGTTATGGTTATTTAAAAAAATGGAAGGAGTTTACTGCATGGCAATTAAGAGTATTATTTGACAATGAAAATTTGCTAGATACAAGGTTAAAGAAAAAAATGGCAACACAGCTATAGGTTATTCACAATATTAACAAAACTTTGTAAAAAACTGATTTAGCCTTAATGCAACTATTATTTTGTGAACAACAATAGCTTTGTTGACTTTTTTTTGTAATATATGTAGGAAATTTTCATTGTCTAATAATACTCTTGATTGTCATGAAATCAATTTTTTGAGATCAATAAAACCAATATTTTTTGAAATAACCATATCTTATGTTACATTTTTTTAAAGGAGGATGATTGTAGAAAAAAATACATGATGTTCCATTTCAATAACAAAGTTGTCCTCTATCGGAAAATCAATCATTTTGTTTTAATTTTAACAAAATGTCACAACTAGGGTTGAAAAAACGGTTTTTATAACCGAAATCGGTTTTCAAAACCGAAAACAGTTTTTAAATCGAAAACGGTTCTCAACTAAACAAAAAAATTGGGGTTCCCATTTGAAAAAACAAAGTTGATATGAATATGACCTTAAAATTGTAGTCAAGGTCACAAACTAGTGATACCAATAAATTTGCCCCTTTATTTCAAAAGGTTTTACTTGAAACATTTTCTTCTAAAATGCGCCCTTTTCCGGATATTTGCCTGTTTAAGGTTAAATGGACCACCCTGTATAATTTGTTAATCAATATCCGATTTTACAAACTAATGGTTTTTATATATTTTTTAAATTTAAACCGCAATCAACCAAAAACCGATTAATTGATAATTGAAGAACCGGTTTTTGGTTTTGGTTCGATTATCTAAAAAACCGGTATTCGAAAACCGATTATCCGAAAAGCAGTAATCGAAAACCGGTTTTGCAAAACCGGTATTCGAAAACCGATTTTTCCAAACCTGTATACAGGTATTTGAATACTGAATTTCGGTTTTAGCCGAAACCGCGGTTAACCGAAAAACCGGTTTTGGTTGCCAGCACAAATCACAACTAAAGAAAAGGATATCTAATATATCTAAGGCTTTTTGCAAAAACTGCATCTTGATAACTGTATTTGTTCTGAAGTTGTTCGCAGTCAAAATATATAAAATAATTATCTTTTTTGATAAAATACAAAGCTATATAATTTTTATATACAAAACTCTATTTTTACAATGTTACTGTCAGGTAGCTCTTTAATTTTATCAATTACAGTATATACAGGGTGTCCAAGAATATGTGGGTAATCTCTCGGAATTATATAGGACACATCGAAATAATATGACAAGTTCCTATAATTTTTTTCCCAAAGCTCCTCTTTACAGAGATATGTGTACTTAAAGGACCCCGCTGGAAATTGATTTTTCTTGAATAACTAATAAATTTTACAGTACTTTTAATTTAATAAGTACTAGTTAGGACTCCTTAAAATGGTGGGGGGCGTACCAACACTTACACAAAGTGCTAACTATTTTTACACCTTGTATAATAGAGCAATAAAACAATATTTTTGAGTAGCTTAAACCCTTAGCAACATAAAAGGTACTTTTGGTCAATGTCGATTAATTAAAGCATTTTGGAAAAAAATATAAGAACTTGTTATAATATTGATGTGTTCTATATGTACCCGAGAGATTCCCAACATATTCTCGGACACCCTGTAGATCAACTATTTCTACAACTTTCTTAACGCCATTTTTTAAAAAGTATTTACTATTTTTATTGAGATATTAATTAATTATTGTTTTCCTCTGTACTTGCTGTAATGTGGGCATAAAGACGTTTCCCCACCATGCTTCTAAATCAAACGGTTTAAAATCTTGTAAAACTTCACATGGTTCTTCTTTATAAATATATATGTTGTGTTGACCTTAAATAATACAGATATTATTGTTTAACAACTAAAAGGAATCAGAAAAACTATAATAAATACCATTTTAGTAAATAAAAAAAGATTATTTTTGCGGCCCTGATCATGAATCTAAAAGAATTTTGTTTTGGAAACGTTTTGCATTCAAGATATTCATCAAAATTGAAAAGCAAACTAACCTTATTTTCACGATATTTCCCCTTTTTTTTAACAGAACTCTTGATATAACACTAAATGGGCACACAAAATTTTATTTACCATCAAAAACTTTTTAAAACATGTTTTTTTTTATAGATTTCGTGCAGCTGTAGCAGCTTAAAGGAAAAAATATGTGTATGCATGATTGTGACGTTTAGGAGTAAAAGAATTGTAACATAATGAAAAACAAGTTTAAAAAGATTGTGTGCCAACTGGCCCACCAAATTTGGTGATATATTAGGAATTTTGTGCAAAAGAAGAAGGATTTTAGTAAAAATCAGGTTAATTCCAAAATAATACCAAAAGAAAGTATGAGACCCAAAGATGTAACAGATGGTTTTAATGTATTTCTGTAACCACAAAACCGAGTTCAATATTTGAGCGTCAAAACCTTAAAAAACCGTAAAAAAATCGAGAAATGATGATGAAACTTAAATGTCCCTATTTGCATTATTATTTTAAAAATTACTGAAGTGACTTTTGTTAGGGTTGTAATTTAAAATGTATTCTTGTATTATATTAGCATTATATATGTACTAAATTTAGTTTAGGTATTAAGAAATTTTTAAATTTCTGTATTTATAAATGGAGCTATTCCGTAAATAAATAAATAAATAAATAAATAAACAAAAAACTTACTTACCTCTGTTATTCTGTGATGTATCTCCATTTTCTTGATCTAATTCTGAACAAACCGACGACCAAGCTAAAAAAACAATATATATTAATCTCTCCTGATTGATCCTAAAAAAAAGTTTTACTTACTTTCGTGAACATAATTAATAAGTTCTATATGTTGTGGTGTCATACTTTCATGTTTATTACTACTAGGTCCCAATTTCTTCTGAAAAACTGGCTTTGGAACCCTGAAATGATACACCTAATTTGAAATAAAATTTATTTCTACTAATTAAAACCAATTTAGGTCCACAGTCTAGAATAGGATCGTACACAGGAGGTAAGCAGGGTCAAGAATGGGGGACAATAGATCCCACCGCCTTTACCAGGAGACAAAAAATCTCTCTTTGATGGCTTGCTCTCTGGATCCTACAAAGGCATATACTTTATGCATATGTCTTTAGCTGTTGCCCCCTAAAATTATATTCTGCGTACGGCTCTGATCTAGAAAAGCTATAGCCTAACCAAGTGTTTGTCACATATTTTCTTAAAATACATAAGTACACTAAGGTCTCGACTAAGCTTTAGAACTTCTTTCAGCTGTATTATTATACAATCTAAAAAATATCGGTTTACTTACAGCTTGCAAACATTTTCATCGTCTTCGCTAATTTTATTTTTATTATGATCCCTGTAATTTTCTATAGTTTGAGAAATTCCTAAAAACAATATTTTAAGGTTAAGCTCTGAAAATATTTATAACTTTATTTACCTCTACGAGCTGTTTTAGCAACTATTTTGCTGGGACCTTTAATATTGTACATTTTAATGTTGTGTACCCTTTAAGTGCTGCTAAGTCACTTTTAGTAAATTATTTGCTGAATTTTAAAAAATATTGCGAAACTCTTTGTGATATGACATTTTTAAAGGTTAGAAATCCTCCGGTAACCTTACAAAAATAATTTAGTGGCTCCTGAATGGCCTGTCGGCGTTTTATATATTATGTTTAAAGATACGGATAGTACAAAAGAACTCTTCTGCGTGAATACGAAAATTTGCACTGCACTGCCAGAGTTCGAGCTTAGTGCGCACTGGGGCGACTACGTGAATTCACTATAAATTGAGTCTATATTTATTTATTTAGCAAATAATCTAGAGAGGATAGAAATGATTCCAAATAGTAGAATAATATCATTAAAACTAAATATTCGCTACTTGTCTCTTGTTATGGGGGCAACTCTGATTAGATATAACGCTCATTGTGTTATACCAAGAATAGTGTATTCTACAAGAAGAAGGGGAATACAGTGAAAATAAGAAATAGTGTACATTTATAACCAATTTGGAATTTTCAAACTGACATTTAAAACTGATTAAACTTCACTTGTCAAATCCAAATCTGATAAGTGATGTTTAACCAATTATTTAAATGTTAATTTAAAATTTCAGAATTGGTTGTAAATGTAGCATTGGGGTTTGTTCGATTTTTAACTAACAAAAAATTCTTGCAGATTCGTGATCAGTGCTCCCAAAAGAACCAACATCAAATTTGGTTAAAATCGAAGTTGCTCCCACTTTTGAGACAGTTACCAAAAATACAGCTTTTATTTTTATGACTCTTATTTTTTTATTACTATTATTTATTTATTTATTTATTTTTTGGTTTTGTTTAGTTTAACACATATTTTAATAGGAGAATACTATCCTATCATACCATATTAGTTTGGCACCACAGTCCAGAAACACCCTGAAGCAAATGAATAATAAGCCAAACAAAAGCAACGGTCTGCTTTGGTTCCTTTAATCCTTTTTGCTCTCCTTAAGTTCGTTGTCTAAGAATATATAGGTTAAATTTGAGATACACTATTTTTGCTTATTGTGCACATGCGTATTTAAATTTAGACCTTCCGCCTTCGCTTTTGTATGGCTTATTATTCCAGTGACGCATATAGAGCGCTCCCGAGTAGCTCAGGAGAATTTCGCTCTACTTTATGGCGTTTCAGTGACGGAAAGTGTTATGCACCTGAACTCCTCCGTTATTCTTTCCCCTTGCCCCTCATGCACCAACCCCTCTTTTAGTTTTTGTGCTTTAAACATGTTTTTTATGGTTAACGATGGATTTTTTAAAATTATTTGTTTAAAATGAAATTAGAAATTAAAAGGAGATTATTATTATAAAGCCAAGAAAAGTTAAAAAAAAACGAAATTAAAAAATTTTTTTAGAGCTTTAAGCCCTGGAGCGTAACGCACAAAAAAATTTCGTCACTGGAAAGTTACTCAGTTGTGCAACAAAAATGGTGCAATAAAAGTGAACTATATACAGTATGACGTCAGTCTATAGAACCGAAAAATACTGCTTTGTTGAGTGCGCACAAAAATACACCTACTTTTGGTATGACGTTTTTGGTGATGTCAGAGATGTCAGGCTCAGGCAATTGATTAAAAAAGGAATATTTAACAAGTATTAAAATTAATTATTATTGTTTGGTTATTTCAGTATTATCCAAAGATTTAATAAAGAGACATGGCAGCTCCAGTGATTCTCGCGGCAACCGCTAAGCACACCGCAACGGTATATATTTTATTGCAAATGTTTAGGTTGTACAACTAAATTTTAATTTCTGTTTTTCAGCTAATTTTCTCCACGGACTTGGTGATACAGGGTATGTTATTTTCCAAGTTTAAATATTGATTTATTTAAGGTTTATTGTAAATTTGACTACAAGCTATAATCCTTTGAATTTAAAAAAATATTGATAATCTTTGGTTGGGGTCACAATTATCAAAGTTCCCAATGCCAAACTTATTGATAAATCTGAAACATTTGGTTACAACCAATTTTTTGTTTTTTTCGAAAAACCAGTTTTAAATTTTGCATTCAGTCGGAATTGCCACAACTTTTTAGACAATTACAACAATTAAGTATTACTCAAAATCATCATATTTAGGTGCGCCGTCAAATTTTTAAATAAAACGTCCCCCTCCATAAATATCTTGACGTGTTTCGGCGATTTTCTCAAATCTATCTCTTTTCGCAGATAACTTAAGTGGTAAGTTTTTGGTAATTTTCTAGAAACCTGCGGCAACTCCGATTTTAACGAAATTTGATATATGGTGGTTTTATGGGGCGCTGATGACGAATCTGAAAGATTTTTTTGGCGGAAACGTTTCGTTCTCGAGATATTCATCATCAAAGTTCAAATTTGAACTAAGCTTATTTTCACTATATTTCCCCTTCTTTCTGCACATAATTCTTGATTTAAAGCTAAAGTGTCACACAATATTTGATTTTTACCTTTTAAAATTAGGTTATTTCTACGTTTTTTACATTATTTTTGCATTAAATTGCGTGGCTTTTCTTTGATCAATGCGGCAACCATACATACACATAGGGCTTCATGGCACACTGGGATTGAAAGGATTCAAAGTATAACTATGCAATTTAATGCAAAAATAATGTAAAATACGTAAAAACGGGGTTTTAAAAGGTGAAAATCAAATATTCTGTGCCACTTTAGCTTTAAATCATGAATTGTGTGCAAAAAGAACGGGAAATATTAAAAAGGTAAAAATAGGATTAGTTTAAAATTCAAGTCTGATGATGGATATCTCAAGAACGAAACGTTTCCGCCAAAAATTATTTTAGATTCGTGATCAGCGCCCCTAAAACCCCCATATACCAAATTTCGTCAAAATCGGAGTTGCTGCAGGTTTCTAGAAAATTACCTTTAAATTTTGCATTCAGTCAGAGTTGCCACAACTTTTTAGACAATTACAACAATTATTACTCAAAAATCATCATATTTAGGTGCACCGTCAAATTTTTTAAATAAAACGACCTCCCTCAAGCCCTCAATAAATATCTTGACGTGTTTCGGCTGATTTTCTCAAAATCTATCTATTTGCAGAAAACTTAAGTGGTAAGTTTTTTAATGAACACCCTGTATTTGCTTTATTAAGCCCTTAAATGAGGCGCAGTGCCTATTTATAAGTGTGGGTAAGGCTAAATTCATATTTTTAGTTGGAAAAATTTTCTTTCTATATAATTAAATAAAGAGTTGCCCAGAAAAAAATACTTGTATTAAAACACTTTAAATGTAATTTTAATTATGGGTCATTGTCATTATTTTTATTAAAAGCTGAATGTGAATCGGCAATCGAGAAACGTAAAAACTGAATTTTATTATTTATTAGTACACTTTACCTAAGTAAACATAAATTAATTTAAATAAATTATATGAGCCCCAAAATGGTTATCCTAGCTAGACCCTATTGATGAAAATAACAAAAAAATGTATAATCTTTTTATTACACATTCATTTCTAACAAAATTTTCACATTTGAAAACTGAAAACGAAACTAAAGAAACGTAATTCTTCTTGCAAAAAAACACTTAAAATATTTTAAATACCAAATGGACTGATAGTTTATTCTGAATCTGTTCCTTCTTGTTATCTTAGAGCTAGGTACTGCTCACAAATTGTTTTAATAAATTATTCGCACATTATGGCTGTTGTATTTCACACAAAGTTTGATGTCTTATTGTTTTTGTCAGGCACAAATACTCACAAGAACGTGAACTTTTGATTGATTGGGGTACTGGAAGGTTTTTTTCGAGGTTTTGGTGTTATTATTTTGCTTTTTAGTCATTCGAACTTTTATATATGTTTAGTTGTTTACTGTTTATAGTTAAATTGAGTAGTTATTAGTACTGCAGTTACAGAGAATTTTAAAACCTGTAAACAGGGGTCACTGACCTTTGGATATTTTTTTACAGGGAATTTACGTTTAAATCGTTATTAAGGGTAAGATACAATTTTTTTATGTTTTTTAGTGATTTTATTTTATGGTATGCAAGTATTGGTTTATTTTGTCAGATAAAAATATTATGGCAAAAAGGTGACGTCACAAACATAACCTATATTTTCGGACAAATATAAAAAATCGAGCGCTCCTTATTAAAAAGTTTATCTTCCTTGTACAATACCTTCCTTAAGCCAACTGTCCATGAGAGCGGTTTTCCGCTCGCGGATGATAATTCAGCGTTGTGATTGGTTAGTGCAAATTTAAAATGCTTTCCGCCAATCACAATGCTGAATTATAATCCGCGATCGGAAAACCGCTCTCATGGACAGTAGGCTTCAACATGCATGTCGCACCTGGGCGTATAGGCAACCAACATATTGTTTTGTCCCTGGCCAGGTGCAATGACAGCTCCTCATAAGAAGTTGTCTAGCCTAGGGTATCCCCAAAAGATCTTTTAGGTCGAAGTGGGTGAAGCTTAAACCAAACGACCCCATTCAGTACAGTACTATACAATCCTACCAAAAACATAAATGTGATAAACGTAAGCCAAGTTCAATACTAAAATTATGCTTGGCTGTGGGCTTCGCCGCAAAAAGAATGGAGATTCTAAATGAGTGCCAAGTTTTGTACAAAATCCAAATATGTATGAGATCTTAAAGTAGGTTAGATTTGACTTGGCCAGCTTTCATTACATCAGTCATTTTATAAAGTTATTCAACTTATTTAAATATTTTTAAAATTCTGATAAAATATGGCCATATCTCCATACTATATTTTGATTTGTACAAAACTTGGCACTCATTTAGATCTCCATTCTTTTTGCGGCGAAGCCACAGCCAAGCATAATTTCAGTATTGAACTTAGTTACACCTTTTCACATTTATGTTTTTGGTGGGATAATCATTACTTTTGTAAAGAAAACTAGGCGGGTATTTAGATTTAATATTTTTCTTGCGTTTTCAGTTGCTAGTTTTCTTTTATGCTATGTTTAACATTTTCTTAAATGTTGAAAATAACAGTAAGCATTGCCCAACGGTTCAAACGCTGCAATTATAAAAACACCCTTTTTGTATTGGGACTCCCTCTAACCCCTCTGTTTTTTAAATTTTCTTTATTTTCAGATTTTTTCCTAAGATTCCAAATTTCATTTTTTTAGGTCATCTGGAAGGTTTTTGATCTAAGTATATGTCAGTCAGTCAGTGGAAAATTTGACGACTTTTGGACCTTCATATCTTTATAATCGTTTGAGGTAGCTTCATGAAATTTAGGCTTCTAGTTGTCCTTATGGATTTAAATAAACGCTTTAACTTTAAAAGATTCTTTTGGCAAAGCTCGTAGGTTTGGGCTTTTCTCAGGGACTTATTAAATGGTTAGGTAGTTTTCTTACAGGTAGGAACGCAGGCTGTGAAGATTAATAATAATGTCTCAAGGGTTACATCTGGTGTTCCCCAGGGGTCTCATTGCGCTCCCTTTCTGTTTGTGTTATTTGTGAATGATCTGACTGACGTATTACGTCATTCAAGGGTCTAATGTTTGCTGATAACTTAAAAATTTACAAAGTGGTTGAGACGGGGGGGACGCAGTGGAACTTCAGGAAGATCTGAATGCGCTCTGGCAGTGGACACAGTCGAATCATCTGTTTTTAAATATAAATAAATGTTATTATATCAGTTTTTTTCGAAGTCGTGAAAGAATTCCAACAAAGTACTCAATAGATAATGTGGATTTGTCCTATACTAAGACTTCAAAGGATCTTGGTGTCTAGTTTGATGAAAGGCTAACTTTTGTTGAGCATGTTTCAAGGGTGAGTCCTAAGGGAATGAGAATGTTGGGATTTGTATTGAGAAATTGTTCTCAATTTTCAATTGAGACAATAAGAAATCTATATTGTTCATTTGTTAGATCGAATGTGGAATATGCCACCGTGATATGGTCTCCTTTTTATCACAACCATAAATATATGATTGAACGTGTTCAAACAAATTTTTAAGATTTGCTGCTTTTAAGTATGGTGTGTGTATGGAGAACTATCATAGAGTGGATATGTTGAATGTGTTAAGGTTGGCAACACTTGAGAAGAGGCGACTCATGTTTGATGCATGTTTTATTTTTAAATTGATAAATGGTATTACTAATTGCTCTCAGTTGCTGGCTTTGATTCGATTGAATGTTCGTAATAGATGTTTACGACATGTGGACTTATTCTACATTCCCTTCCATTCAACTTGTTATACACTTTTAATTTGAGGTAGCCCCATAGAAAATAATCACATGGGGCTAGATCTGGCGATCGTGCGGGCCATGGAATGTCACCTTGGTTGGAGATAAGTAGCCCTGGAAAATTTTGTCTTAAAACAGGCATTTAAAGTCGTGATGTGTGGGCTGTGGCCCAATCTTGCTGGAACCATACATTGCCTAAGGCGTTTCGAAGTAGATCGTCTAGGAGATCTCAAAACCGACTGTCGGACTGCCTCGATATTTGCGGGAGATCTAACTGTCCGTGTTGCTCCTGGTCTCTTGCGGGACATATTTCCATCTGCTCTAAAAGCCTCCACCCATGATAAAATGGATCCCTGGGCCGGAACAGCACCTCTAGGGGTTATATTGTACTGTAACGCTGCACGGCGATGATCGACTGGCCTTGTGAAAAGTAGGTCTCAACGGCGAACGTGCTTTGCTCACGTGCCCAAAGCATTTTTACGACTGACGAAAATTAACAAACAAATCTCCTCACCAACGATCACTGTTAAGCGCACTAACGCGCTGCAACTAGCTCCAGTCGCGCCACCATGTATCATTGAAAAAGAAAGTTTCAGTGCCGGACCCTGTATTATTCTACTGTAATTGTTCTGAAATGTGATCCTTTAGCTTTATTTAGTTTTTTTTTAAGTATGTTATACTTATATTTTATTATTGTTTCCATCATCTGTTTGTTATTATATTTATATTGTTAACTTTTGTAAAATGGGGTTACCCGTAAATTTTGTAATAAATAAATAAATAATAAATAAATAAATGGGTTTTGAGTTATGGAGGGGTCAAAAGTGGTACCAAGTGGTTCGTGTAATATTAAACGCGGCGCGGCGCTGTAGCTAGTTCCTTTGTTTGAACTTTGCTTGACCCCCAGCCGAGTGTCTAGATAAAATACACTTGTAATCCTAATTTTATTTTCTAATTTTAAGAACTGACTATTTTATTGGGTGTCAGTTTTTAATTATCTCATCTACTCTATTGTACTTTTAATTTTATGTGCATTTTAAAAACTATTCTGTTCTATAGTTTACAAGTTAAATTTGTAATTGTTGAAAAACATGCGAAAAGTGTTTTACATAATAGTTATTAAATTCAAAGTCAAAAGTCAAAACATGTATAGTTATTATTTACAAATAGCAGAATTGCGAAAAAAAATCTAAACATTAATCAACGCGGCATTAATTTTTGAAACTACTAGAAAATGAATACAATGGTATGTTTTACAGACTGTCCACGGATGGGGTTTGCAAGAGAAAAAATTAATAAAAAATCGATTTTTCGAAAAATAAGTTATTTTGATTAGGGTTGGCAACCGAAACCGGTTTTTCGGTTAACCGCGGTTTTGGTCAGAACTGAAAACCGGTATTCGAATACCGGTTTCGGATAATCGGTTTTCGAATACCGGTTTTTGGATAATCGGACCAAAATCGAAAAGCGGTTCTTCGAATATCAATTAATAGGTTTTTGGTTAATTGCGGTTTATATCTAAAAAAGAAAAACCGTTCATTTTGTAAAATCGGATATTGGTTGAACAGATTATACAGGGTGGTTTATTTAACCTTAGACAGGCAAATAACCAGAAAATGGCGCATTTTAAAAGAAAACGTTTCTAGTAAGAATTGTTTGAAATAAAGGGGCCAATTTAATGGTATTAGTTTGTGACCTTGACTAAAATTTTAAGGTCATATTCATATCAACTTTGTATTTTCAAAAGGGAACTCCAATTTTTTTATTTAGAATCTTAATCTACATACAGAAATGAGCAACTTTCATATAAAACTTTTTTAAATTCGATTTCAATTTTAAAAGATATGTAACAAAATAAATTTTAAGAACTCATTTTTTAATATAGTACAAAAATATTTATTTTTATAAAAATGTATTTTTTAACATTATTAAACATTTTTAAATATGCTGGTTGAAAACAGTCATATATAAACTAGTCGTTTACGTTTAGAAAAGCCTTTTTCAATTTTGAAAACCGTTTTTGGTTTTCCATTTTAAAAACCGATTTCGGTGTATCGGTTTTAAAAACCGTTTTTGGTTTTAAAACCGGTTTTTAATACCGGTTTTTAATACCGGTTTTTAACACCGGTTTTTAATACCCGTTTTTAAATATTCGGTTAACTCGGTTTTGTTTTTTTCCGGTTTTTGCCAGTCCTAATTTTGATAAACATTTTTGCTTGTAAGAAAAAATATTAGTTAGGGATCACTTGACCATTTTTACTAGTCATTACTAACAAGCTAATTTTTGGTGAGTAGCTTCATTTTGACGAGAAGACCAACTTTTTCATATTCGGAAATTCTTAACCTTTGTGCATAAGCTTGGAAAATAATTGCTTGAAATAAACTATGACTATGAAAAAGAGATCTTTCCATTTCCCGTCGAAAAGGGTAGATCTCTTTTTTATAAGTATTACAACAGTAGGGATTTATTTCCATTCATTTTCCAAATTATGACTAATATTGAAAAAAGTAGCATTATATTTTAAGGCCGTGTTTCCACAGGCCACTTTTTGGTGTTAATATGGACCACAAAAAGTGGTTCAATAGTAGCTAATCGGACCACAAAAATTTTAGCATAGTTGGAAAACGGCACTACAAGCTGGCCACACTTGACCAAACTGACCACTTTTTGTGGTCGTTATCAAAGTCGGTCTATATAGGGTCGCGACATTCGGTCATATTGCTTTGACGTGTTATGACGTCACATCTCCCATTTTTCGGCCATGTTGTTCAGTGCCGGAGATATAAAGTATATTGTATTAGTAGAACAACCGTTTACACAACAGTTTTTAATTATTAATAAGTTGTAAATTCTTTTACTTTAAATAAAAACATTTGGAATTACATCTTTCAACAAACATCACTTCCAAAACAATGCAAAATGAAATGCGCAAATTCTAGACGCCACTGGATTGATCATCAGCTTTGATTTTGCCCAGTCTTGCCAACTTTTCTTCGTGGAGTGCCCTTCCTTGCGTCCCCGACCTCGAACCGCCTAAAAGTTGAGGATATGTCGCAACCTTATAAATATAAACCAACCTTGGTCGCTGTTAACTTCAAAAAGTGGCCCGTGGAAATACAGCTTAAGTTAGAAAGATAATCAATTATATCTATACTAAAATTATAAAGAGGTAAAGTTTGTTACTTTGTTTGTTTGTAGCCACTTATCTTCGGATGTACTGAACCGATCATAAAAATCTTTCACAATCAGAAAGCTACACTATTTATGAGTGTTATCTTGATATTGCACAGGGCGAATCTTCGGAAATACTAAACTGGTCATAAAAACTCCTTCACAATTAGAAAGATACACTATTTAGGAGCGCTACAGGATATACTTTATAATACTTAGACACAAAATAATGAGATAATATGTACCTATATCAATATATACTAATATTATAAACAGGCTAAGTTTGTCTCCATCCTGGTAGGTGGCGTACAGCAGTGACTGAACACCTACCTGGATTTGGCAAAACTACTCATCCGAATTCTGCAAACCCGCAGATGGGCGGCCAGTTTCCTTATGGTTTGTTCGGCATAACAGTATGTTGCATACCTAACTTTTGCCATGTACAACTGGATGGCGCACTTTTACCTACCACCTTTAACCTCTCGATGCCATGGCTGGTTGTTTTTAAATTTTTTGGTGAGATGGTACCGGTTGTCTATAATTGTCAGTTCTGGTAAACAGAAAGGATATTTATAGTCAATCGGGGCATCATTAAGGTGTCTACCACCTGAAGCGGCTACGACGAAGTTTTAACGAAGACGAAACACGTGTCGCCGTCTTGCTCGGGCCCGGGGTATTCCATTTTCTTTTGGAGATTTTTAAACAACCAATCATAGTAGCCGAAATCTTACAGGTTATTATTTATTTATTTTTACTGTCATTAATGAGCCATATGCCCAAAGAACTTTACCTTTTATTAATGTATTTATATCAAGGCATATATATATATATATATATATAAATTTGTCTTATTTTTCTTGGGAATAGGTTATCGGTTTATGAATAACAACTTTTTTTTATATTTTTACGACGTTTCGCACATTTTATTGTGCTTTTTCAAGCCTAAAACCAATACAGAACATTTAACGAATTTTTTTAGTTTAAAATTAACATTAACAAATTAAAATTTTATAAAACAACACACTTAAGTACGTACAACAAAAGTTTTCGTTAATCTAACTCATCAATTTTTAAAACAAAACTACATAACATTTATGACTTTTTTAAGTTATCTATTATATAATAAAACAAAACAAAATAAAACTTTTACGGATGCCTACCTTGGAGATGTGGTACATTGTAATCACTAAAAGAATTTGATTTTATTTCTGGTATTTACATTTTTTTTTTTTTTTTTGGTTTAAAAGAAGCGAGAGTAGATAATGTATTTGAATATTTGTTTTTAATGAAGTTTTATATAGGGATGTCTTAACAATTTTAAAAGTTGTTGTATATAGGGTGTGAAATAAACTATTATGTAATTGGTAATATTTAAATTTTATTTATTTATGAGGTTAAAATATATTTGGCTTAGGTTACTAATATCTTTTTTGTCATTAAGAGCTTGTTTTTCCCTTTTAATTTCAATCATTTCTTTAAAAGTAAGTTTTTTATGGTTGGAATCACGTACTAGTATTTCGGTGTCCTTAAAGTTAAATTCATGATTTGTACTAGATTCGTGCTTATGTAAAGCAGTTGATGCATTTTTGGTGTATTTGTGTCCATTCAGTCTATTCTCCAGATATTGTGTCGTCATTCCGATGTATTTTTGGGACAATTAAGACATGGAATGGAATATACTAAGTTTGATTTTTTCTTTTTGGTACTTGACTTTTTAATGGTGTATATAGAGTACTTATTAAATTATGTGCTTTATGACAAACAACTACGTCGTGTTTTGATAGAATATGCTTAATTTTTTGTGACAAACCATCAATATAGGGCATAGCGATGTACTTGCTGTTTTCTTTTTGGTTATCTTTTGGTGTTTTTTTGTTTTATTATAGAAAAGATGCGTTCTTTGGTCGATAATTCTAGAAATTGTTTTTTCTGGATAATGATTGTTGATTAATGTTTTTTTAACTTTTGTAAGGTTTCTGGTCGATATTCTGCAGAGGTTAAAGCGATGGCTCGGTCTGTGAGACCTATTATAACACTATTTTTTTGATTTTTTGGATGGTTTGAATTAAAATTTAGATATCGGCCAGACCATGTACTTTTTGTGTACCATTTAGTTTTTAATTTTTGATGTTTATTATCTCTTATTATGGTTAGGTCTAGAAAGTTTATTTGATTGTTTATTTCTATTTCAGTTGTAAATTGTAATTTTGGATGAAAAGAGTTGAACGCATTTAGTACATGTTCTGTATTGGTCTTAGGCTTGAAAAAGCACAATAAAATGTGCGAAACGTCGTAAAAAATAAAAAAAAAAAAGTTGTTATTCATAAACCGATAACCTATTCCCAAGAAAAATAAGACAAATTCTATAGAAAAATGGTTAAAGAAAACAAGTAAAAATATATATATATATATATATATATATATATATATATATATATATATATATATATATATATATATATACATATATATATATATAAATAAACAGATAAGAAAAAAGCAACGAATTCACTTTACTTTTGGTAGATTTTTTTTTCGATATTTATTTATATACTAATATTGTAAATAAAGGAGGAAAAGTTTGTAACTTTGATTGTTTGTTTGTAAGAGCTATTTTCGGAAATACTGAATCGATCATGAAAATTCTTTCACATTCAGAGAGCTTCACTATTCAGGAATGCTATAGGCTATATATTTATTGTGATTGAACAAAAAGTTCAGAGAAAAATATAATTAACGCCCAACGGATTGGGCATGGGCCGGTAGTTCTTAATAATTAGGTAAATAAAAAATATTTACAAAAATATTTGTTTCAGGCAAGGATGGGCTCAAGCCATGAACGCCATAAGAGGCCCATATGTCAAGGTGATCTGTCCCACTGCCAATACCATTCCAGTAACGCTTAACGCCGGCTTTCGTATGCCGTCATGGTTCGACTTGAAAACCCTTGATGAATCCGGACCGGAGGATGAAGAAGGTATAGATGGGTCCACATTTAATTCATTCTGAAAGCAATACCACAAAGTACACAAAAAATGATAAAGTAAACAACGTTTTCGAATGCACATAGCCTCGACAGAGCCTGATTACATATTTTTAGATAAATAATAAAAAAAACATTGCTAAAACACATATCACGTACTTAAAAACATCCTCTTATTTCTGCCTCTGTCCTAATATAAAACCGGTGGAACGTGGCGTGGTACTAGAAACTCGTCGGGTTGAATATTTTTTGCTGCAATAAATCATTGTTCACAAAGGGGTTTGTTTACTTTATCATTTTTGGTGTACTTGGCGGCATCGCTTTTGGAATAAATTAAATGTGGACCCATCTTTAGAAATGTATGTTAGCCTTTGATTGAGCTTTCCAAAGTTATATTTTATTCTATGCAGCAACCTTTGGTCCGGCCGCACATACAGGGTGGCCCAATTGTCTGGGAAAGTCCAATGTTTCTATTGTTTAACGAGATATTAGGAAAAGTTTTAGAGTTTTTAAACGTGCATGTCCCAAAAATATTCTGATGTATACATAGTGTACCAAAAAAATGTACGACTAAGAAGTTAGTTTTTTAAATTGTAACCTCCCTTTTTGTTTACAGTATTGGATTTAGCATAAAATTTTGCATATAGTACATTATTTTATTTTGACGTTCGTGGCGATGTTGCCACGCTTTTTATAATTTACTGAAACTTTCGTAAAAAACATGTTACCCGAAAATTGGGTACAAACGGAAATACATTAGTTATTAATAATACTTTGCTGGGTGTTTTAACACACTAAGGACCACAAAAATGAATTTCTATAAAAAAATTACTAGATCTTATACAGGGTATTTCTTATAGCATGGCAAACATCTCAATAATTAAAAAGCAAAATATCAATTTTTTTTTAAAATGGAACTCCCTGTATATTAGGCCATTTTTAGATTTTATGAATAAAAATAGGGTAAGTTTCTTAAGCGATTTCTATACCAAAAATGTAAGGTTTTTAGATATTTAAGGTTTTTGAAAAAATCATAAAAAGTATTTTTTCCGTAAAGAAGAACTTTGCTATTTTAAGTGGAACTGGAACACCCAGTATATTTGTTAATATTCTTAAAATTTCATCTTTCTCCTTTAAAAAAATGTTACATAAGCTATGATTATTTCCTAAAAGAACGTATTTATCGACTAGCAATTTTTTTTTTTATAGGAATTAAACTGGCTGCCACTCAAGTTCACTCTCTCATCGACAATGAAATCAAAGCGGGTATTCCAGCCGACCGCATCGTACTCGGCGGATTTTCTCAGGGAGGCGCGCTTGCGCTGTATGCAGCGTTGACGTTCCCTCAGACACTGGCCGGCGTAGTGGCTCTTTCGTGCTGGTTACCACTGAGAAAAGGTTTCCCCGGCTGCATAAGATCCTCTGATGATTTACCGGTAGGTAGTTTTTTGTCATAGGTACCTAATACGCAAGATCGTTTGACTAGGTAAGGTTGCCTCATTACGTCACATATGTACCGCACTGCTGGTTCCTTGGCGCCAAAATAGCAAACAAGGATGTCTAAACGGATAATGCTATGAGGGCGAAAGAGCGCGATATACAATATTTAAAAATCAGCTAGAATAATCATTGTTAAATAATTTATTAATAGGAAATAAAGAAGTTACGGTAACAACTGGAATAAACAGTATTTAAAAGTATTTCTTTAATATTGACAAAAAATAAAAACTACACTGTTAAAAACTTAATTAAATAATAAGCAAAATACATATGTGACGTATGGTCCGCCATGTTGCAAGGCTTACGAGGCAACCTTACCTAGTCTAACGATCTGGCCTAATACATGTTTTATGGAGAGGCGAGGGGGTAGAGGGGTTTGTTTGGATTCCATTCAAAGCCTTAAAAATATACCTTTAGAGTCAGCCTTTATGGCAGTGTGAAAAAGCGCATGAGAAAGAAAAATGACAAGAGTATAATCTATTGCTTTTGGTCCTGCTGACCACTGATTATGCAGAGCTAAAGTTTATTGCTTTTTAAGTATGCGATTTTTTGCACAGCTAAGGGGCAAGACTGTCTCTAATTGGTATGTTCTTGAGGGTAGAAAAACGTCAACGTCGTGTGACGTCACACTAAATGCGTGCATTTAGTGTATTCCTTTTACCTTGTAGAACCGTTCTCTGAACTGTCAATAGTGTCAAGAACGGTTCTACAACATGAAAAAATGTCAAAAAATTGTAAAAAGAACACTTATGGTGTCGTTCCGGGCGGTTTTGGAGCATAAAAGGAATACAGCAGTTGTAGGGAAGCCTACGATGCTAAACGGGAATACACTAGAGCGTCATAGAGACCTATTGGGTTGCAATGCTAAGATTAGATTTATAACACAGCCCGACAAAAAAAATGGTGGTCTCGAAAGACTAGACGCCAAATCCGAATCTGGGGTCGGTTTGACTCCATCAGGTTATGGTCAACGTCATTTCAAGGTCAAACTATCAAAATCGCTGAATCTGAATGTGGAGTCAGTTTAATCCCATAAGGTCATGGTCAAGTTTATTTCAAGGTCAAATCATTAAAATTCATCGAAAATAAACCACAAACGTGGTATCTTTATGTTTTTGGGGTCACGAATCTGACGGGGTCAATTTAACCACAGATTCGAATTAGGCGACCAAAAAAACCTCAAGATATTATGATTTTGGTCCATTTACGATAACTTCTAATGATTTGACCTTGATATGATCATGATCTTAACCTCATAGGGTCAATTTGACCACGGATCCGGATTCAGCGACCCTGAAAACATAAAGATACCATGATTGTGGTCCATTTTCCATAAAATTTAATAATGTGACCTTGAAATGACCCTGACCATGACCTGATAGAATCAAATTGACCCCGGTTTCGGATTCAGCGATTTCAGAAACATAAAAATAACATGATTGTGGTCCCTTTTCGATTTATTTTGATGATTTGACATTGAAAAGATCTTGACCCTGACCTGATGGGGTCAAACCGACCCCAGATTTGGATTCGGCGACCCCAAAAACAAAAAGATACCATGGTCTGGTCTTTTGGACCTTCAACTTGTTTTTACTTGTCGGGCTGTGATTGACCTTGACCACGACCTAATAGGGTCAAACCGACCTCGAATTCGGACTCAGCGACCCCGAAAACACGTCTTCAACCATGGTCTCAAGGTTAGTTTATATTTATAAGGTTGCGACACATCCTCAACTTTTAGACGGTTCGAGGTCGAGGACGCAAGCAAGGGCACTCCACGGAGAAAAGTTGACAAGACTGGGTAAAATCAAAGCTAATAATCAATCCAGTGGCGTCTAGAATTTTCGCATTTCATTTTGCATTGTTTTGGAAGTGATATTTGTTGAAAGATGTAATACCAAATGTTTTTTTATTTGAAGTAAAAGAATTTACAACTTAATAATAATTAAAAACTGTTGTTTAAACGGTTGCCCTACTAATAAATTAAACTGTATATCGCCGGCACTGAACAACATGGCCGAAAAATGGGAGATGTGACGTCATAACACGTCAAAGCAATATGGCCGAATGACCAACTTTTTTTTGTGGGGTTGTGTAATCTATAATTAATTTTAGGATATGATTATTTGGTCCATTTGCTTTCATTTTTACAAAAATGGGACAGATGGTAAAAAACCAAAATTTTTGTCCACAGATCGCTGAACTGTGCGCCGTTTAAATCACCCCGTATTTTTGTTACAGATCTTCCAAGGCCATGGTGACTGTGATCCCGTAGTTCCGTATAGATGGGGCCAAATGACAGCGTCGGCGCTAAAGACTTTCTTAAAAAATACTGAATTCAAATCATACAGGGGGCTGATGCACAGTTCTAACGACGAAGAAATGCGTGATATTAAAGCATTTATCGACAAAAATATACCTAGTCAATAAAATGGTTTTTCTTTTTTTTTTTTGTTGATTTATTTATTTGTTATTTAAGTAGTCTTTTAATTAAGAACGTAACCAGATAATAATTTTTGCAATCAGATTCTTGTATTATAGTAAAAATACTACCCCAGCGAAATAAATTAGAATCTGGATCACTATATAGTTACGTGCATTGGGATCCAGAAACCGGCTGTTTATTGGCGACTAAAAATAAGCAACGGTACCTTGCATCAGCGCCACCATCGGAATCTTTTTGAATCCTTTTTGGACACTATGATTTGTCATATTTTGCTTGCTGTTGGTATAGTTTGAGCCAGATATAATTCATTCTGAAAGCAATGTCACAAGGCACACAAAAAATGATAAAGTAAAGAAACCTTTTGAAAGCACATAGCCTTTGACAGATCCTGTTAACATTTTTTATTTAAAAAAGAATTGCTTAAACACGTATCACGAACTTTAAAAAAATCATCTTATTTCGTCTCTGTCCTGCCATAAAACCTAAAGTGTGCCGTATGGAACCAGAAACTCGTCGGGTTTAATATTTTTTGCTGCAACAAATCATTGTTCACAAAAGGGTTTGTTTAAATTATGATTATCCGCTGAGCGTTTTTAAGGTATATAAACTGGTTTAGAGACGCTGTTTACTACAAAATATTGTAGTCATTACCCCGACAACATAAAGAGATTTTTCCCTCCCTCGACGCTTAAGCTAGTTATCGTGGCCGAGACCTAAAACGGCGGCATTTTTTATGGTATTTTTCTTATCAATCTTGTTTAGTTAAGCTAAAAGAAGAATGATTTCGCCGGGGTAATATTTTTACCAAAGTGAAATATTTATTCCTTTAAGTACTATAGTTATAAAGATTAAAAATGATTAATTCTTCAGCTAGATAACTTGAATTCTAGGCATTCCGGGTAGCTTTTTAAAAATATCGCACTGTATAACTTACCTGTATAAACTGATTTAATGAAATAAAATCTTGTTCCCTTTTTACTAATCTTTATTTCAACATTACAAATACACAGGTTCTACCGAACCAAGAATTGTTCGATAGAACCTGAACATGACAAAAATGTCATGTTTTGAAAAACATGACATTTCTCAGTTAAGTTAAAAAGAATACAATACTTAATTTTTCTTACAAAATATTTACCGTATATGCGTAACGAATAGTGATGTAAAGGCTAATATAACCGAGGTAATGTTACCAGTAATTTTGGTAATATTACGTAAAATTACCGCAAGATCGGTACAGTGGAAATATTGTTTTTTCCGCTCTATACTCTAACCAAATCTACGCGGCGACAATTTAACTCGATCTAAAAATTTAATTGCAACGGATTTAATTTATAATACTAATACAGGGTGATTTAAAAATCGATCACGAAACTTAAGGGGGTGATTCTACTTGACAAAATAAGGGTAGAGCTTCATATACATTTTTTCAAAAAGTCATTCGTTTTCGAGTTACAAGCCGTCAAAGTTCAATTTTTATTTTGGTTTTTCGCCATATTGCATTTATTTCTTAACCAATCCAGTTGATATTTGGCACATAAATCGAGCTTTGCAGATTCTAAAATTTTAAGACAATATGTACTTTTTTAAATACCGCCAGAGGGCACTTTACCTAAAACTTAAAATTTATTTACATCATAACTTTTTATTTTGACAGATATCGCAAAGCTGGGGGCGTCATTTTATAGACAATCAAAACTTAAAAAATAAGGTATTCTTTATTCAAATTACTAAATAATAAATGTTTATTTAAATGTAAAAAGCTACATTGGTCTGTTCGCAAAAATGCATAAAGAGTGGTAGAAAAAGTCCTAACAACTTGAAATTTTTAAATCCTTACCAACAAATTTGTATAAGGCAGATAAGTTTCTGATAAGTTTTGTAGACACATTATTGCTTTTTAGGTCAATTATAGTATTTAAAATTATAACTATATGATGTCTAAAACATCCTAATATATATATGTTAATTTTAAAACCCTGTAGTTCAAAAAGTAAGACGATTAAGACATCATATGAAGTTTTTTTCTTATTATTCATTGGAGATTCACTCCTTAAAAGTTTTTCGGTAAAACTCCTTGGGACTTTTAATAAAAAAGATCATTTTCTTAAAACTACCACTTTGTATTTTAAAAGGTAAGATATTTAGGACATCTAACGATTCGCACCCTTAAGGATATGGATTTTAAAACACCCTGTATAAGAGAAAAACTTTATTTATTTTGTTTTTAATCTCTTGGGGTTTTTATGCCGTTTAATATGCTTCTGTAAATAAACTTTCTCTGTTGTTTGATAATCACAATCATTGCACTTTAACAAATCACTATCTTTGATTTCCATATGGCGACGCATATGTTTATGTATATACGATTTATGTTTAGTTTGAAAATCGCACTGATCACATTTGGTCATATAAACTTCGTCTGGTTCTTTATGTACAATCACATGCTTCCTCATATCTTTTCCATGAAATGTTTGATAAGAACATTTATCGCACTTAAACAAACTAGCTGACGGAGTTTCATGACGAAACATGTGCTTCCTTAAATCTGATCTAAATTTTGTTTTATATTCACATTGCTCACATTTAAATATCTTGACGTCATGTGGATCTTTGTGAATTACCACGTGTCTTATTAAATAGTCTTTCCAGTGGGTTTGATAATTGCATTCGTTGCACTTAAACGCAACTCCCTCTTCTAATTTTTTATGACGGCGCATATGCTTTAATAAATTCACTCTTGCCTTTGTTTTAAAGCTGCATTGATCACATTTGATTGTTTTAGCATTATGAGTCAATAAGTGCTTTTCCAAATCACGCTTAAAGTGTGTTTGATATGAACATTCGTTGCACTTTAACCGATCAATTTTTTCGTTATGACGTAGCATGTGTTTTTAAAACTTGATCGTTGTATTTTGGCATCGCAGTGTTTACATTTGATTTTTTTAGCTTTTCTTTGGCTTTTGCAGATGAACTAAAAGAAAAAAATAGTTTAAGTATTTCAAGAACCTTGCAAGATTGAGTAGTAGGGGTAAAAACTGGTTAAAATTTTTCGTGACAGTGAATAGGACTTCATCATTGAGAATTTTAGAGTCACATTAATTTTCTTTTTTTTCTGGCTCCTTAGTCCTAAATTTTTGGTTTTATCGCATTCACTGCATTTGTAATTAAGAAAGTCAAAGTCGTCTCCGGCTTAACCGGAAGTGATGAAGCACATTATCGTATATGCGCGATTCTCTCCATAAGCTTCAATACAAAATGCTTTAATTTATATGGCGATGTCTCTTTTAATATTTAGGATATTTTAAGACCATTAAAAAAGAAAATGTTAAAGAAAGGTTAAGCTAAAACTTTGAAACAACCGTTGTTATTTACTGTTAACAATACATCTTACAGGGTGATTAAAAGTTTTTAAAATAAATGAGTCATTCTGTAGAATGTATTGGTTAATAGTAAATAACAACCATTACGCCTAAGTTATGGCTTCACCTTTCTTTAACATTTTCTTTTATTAATTATCTTAATAACCTAATTATTAAAAGAGATATGGCCACTTAACGCATTTGTGTATTGAAGCTTATAGAGAAAACAAGCATATACGAAAATTTTAATTTTGCTATATTAAAAATAAAAATGTTATAGAACTGAGCCACCGGCTAGAATACTCGGTATTTAGGGTTCTCGGAAAATACTGAACCAATTTGTAAAACTAAAACCTATTAAATAGAGAGGTGGGAGGGGGAAGGAATAACCCTAAAATAAATTGACATTTGTTTTATAAGGTGTAAATAAAGGAAATATTCGGAATTTACAGACTGTTCACGGATGATGTTTACAAGAGGACAAATGGATAAAAAATTGATTTTCGAGAAAAAGGTATTCTTAATAGAAATAGAAAAATAAGGTAATTTTCTAGAAACCTGCGGCAACTCCGATTTTGACGAAATTTGGTATACGGGGGTTTTGGGGCGCTGATCACGAATCTGAAAGAATTTTTGGCGGAAACGTTTCGTTCTTGAGATATTCATCATCAAAGTTTAAATTTGAACTAATCTTATTTTCACTATATTCCCCTTCTTTTTGCACACAATTCTTGCTTTAAAGCTAAAGTGGCACACAATATTTGATTTTCACCATTTAAAACCCCGTTTTTTACGTGTTTTACATTATTTTTGCATTAAACTGCATAGCTATACTTTGAATCATTTCAATCCCAGTGTGCCATGAAGCCGTATGTGTATGTATGGTTGCCGCATTATCAAAGAAAAGCCACGCAATTTAATGCAAAAATAATGTAAAAACGTAGAAAAACGGGGTTTTAAAAGGTGAAAATCAAATATTGCGTGACACTTTAGCTTTAAATCAAGAATTGTGTGCAAAAAGAAGGGGGAATATAGTGAAAATAAGATTAGTTCAAATTTGAACTTTGATGATGAATATCTTGAGAACGAAACGTTTCCGCCAAAAAATCTTTCAGATTCGTGATCAGCGCCTCCATAAAACCCCGTATATCAAATTTCGTTAAAATCGGAGTTGCTGCAGGTTTCTAGAAAATTACCAATTTTCCTAATGACATTTTGCTTGAAAATGAAAAAAAAGGAAGTTTACTCTTGAAAAAAATAATGTATTATAAGTTTTTGCAAAACCTTTAAACTAAATCAAGATTTTCTTTTCGTGATTATCTTTTTGTAACAACCAAAAATATTTTATGAAGAATAACTTTTGTCGAAAAATCCAATTTTTGGTTCATTTGTCCTCTTGTAAACCCCATCAGTGAACAGTCTGTACACTTTAGAAACCCAATCTATTAAAGATTATTTTTAACCTATTTAAATAAAAATTAAACATTTTAAATCAATAGTTATTAGGTGTTCAAACTTCCTTTTTCAAAATTATCCAAAGAAGTATAGAAAGGAAAAAAATCCATTTACTAAAACAGCAAGATTTATTTATTTTATCAACTCTTATATTAGTTAATTTTATACAATTAAAATTTTCATACAAATTCCTTTTAAATTACAAATATTATAAATAGGAATGATTCAGTTCGTAAAAAAAAAACAGAAAGTTTTAAGTTTTTAAACCACTTTTTCAAATCATAACACAGAGTATAAAAGGTCAATAAAAAGTTATTATTTCTCCTAGTTTTATTCACATGTTTTAGGCGAATGCGCCGCACAGTGCAGCGAGCTTATGGGACTGTTAACATATCCAAAACTAATAGAGATAGAACTATCATGTTGGTATTTTTGAAAAGCCCTTTGGACAATCTTTACATAAATATACAGGATGTTGCATTTAAAAATATCATACTTTTTGTCCTGCCCTGTATATGTTAAGAAATAAAAAAAGGACATTAGGTTTTGGTCCACAGATCGCTGCACTGTGCGCCGGATAACAAGTCCCTATTATTTTAAATGTTGACATACTGCGCAGTCGTTATTTTGCCCTGTGCGTTAACATATTTGTGCAGAGCTGATTCTCTAACCACCCAAATATCTGTTTTAGGAATTTAATACCTTTTATTGTGGGTTTAAACTTTTAAAACTCTTATGGCGCTGAATGTGCCTCATTAAATAACCTTTCTGCTTTGTTCTATAATCACATTCAATGCATTTGAACATATCAACTTCTTCTGGTGTGATGTGGGAATACATGTGCTTATACAAACTTGATTTCCATTTTGTTTTATAGTCACAAAGATCACATGTTAAAGTAGAATCTTTATGAATAAGAACATGTTGACTTAAGCTACATTTATAGGTTGTTTGAAAAGGGCAGTCCTCACATTTAAAAATAATAACCTCCTTTGGATCCTTGTGTGTTAGTATGTGCCTATTTAAATCAGGCTTATCAATTGTTTGATAACTGCATTCATTGCACTTAAACATTTTTATTTCTGTTTTCATGTGACGACGAATATGATTACGTATACTAGAATTGTGTATGGTTTGGAAATCACATTGGTTACATTTGTGTCTCTTAATTTCATGTGGCTTTTTATGAATAAGCTCGTGCCTGCTTAACATGTACTTATTAGTTGTTTGATAATGACAGACATTGCACTTCAACAAAACTACATCTCTTGGATCCGTGTGACGCTGCATATGAGTGTAAAAACTTGATTTATGTATAGTTTGAAAATCACATTGGTCGCATTTGTAAAGATGAACTTCATTAGGGTCTTTATGAATCAGCTCGTGTCTCTTCAAAGTGTCCTTATAGATTGTTTCATAATCACATTCGCTGCACTTAAAAGTTTGAATGTCCTCAGGTTTTCTATGTCGTAACATGTGGCTTTTTAAATTAGATTTTCTGATTGTTCTAAAATCGCATAGTTCACATTTGTTAGACTTAACTTCCTGCGGATCTTTGTGAATCAGTAAATGCCTGTTT
This sequence comes from Listronotus bonariensis, assembly GCA_014170235.1. Lineage (NCBI taxonomy): Eukaryota > Metazoa > Arthropoda > Insecta > Coleoptera > Curculionidae > Listronotus > Listronotus bonariensis. Next base: position 33,111 of record JACEGR010007542.1, read on the forward strand.
AAGTCAGACTTATAGATTGTCTGATAAAAACATTCATTGCATTTAAACGTTTTAATCTCTTCAGGTGTTTTGTGGCGTCGCATATGACTTTTTAAACTTGATTTTAATATTGTTTGAAAATCACACTGATCGCACTTAATAATTTCATCGGGATTTTTATGTACAAGCACGTGTTTGTTTAAAGATGATTTAGATGGAGTTTGAAAATCACATTGGTTACATTTTTTTATTTTAGCCTTATATTGAGGTTTATAAATTTCACTTTCAGAAGATCCCAATACTCGTTTGGCACAATTGTTTGTTCTTGAATTCATATTTTCCTGAACATTTTTTTGATGTGGTTCTAGTATTTGGCCTTCCGTTGAACAACTAAAAAAACATGAATTTCTACAGGTTTGCATTTATAATTGGCCACCCATTTACAACACCAAGTAAAAAAGAGAAAAAAGACTTCCAGTATAAAAGTTCATAGTTTTTTTTTATCTAGTATCTCTTGAGCATAACCAAAAGAAACAAATAAACATCAAAAAGTTCAGAAAAGTGAATAGGTAAGATTTTTTTTTTAGTTATCGTTATAAGTGGGTGCAAAATATAAATGAAAACCCTGTACAGTGACCGCCAAAGTTACACAGGGTGAGTCAGATGTTTGGCAAACCCTATTTACTGATTATTAATAAAACTTTTCAATTTATTTTAGTAGGTATTCACGTCGTGCCACTTGCGGATTTTTTCCAATACGTGGAAAGAAGGCGGTCTAAAGCAACAACAAAGCATGCCCTATTCAGAATGATTTAATGCAGGCATTCTTTGTCTAATCTCTTCCTGCTAGTGTTGAACACACTGAAAGTCAATTTAAACATATTGAGCTAGCACGACGTGTACAGGGTTTTCCACGATTAACTGCTTCAATTGATTTCTCGAAGAGTAGGCCATTGAAAATTTTTGAAAGTTTGATAACATTATAAAGTCAGTGGGAACATATAACTAAAATATTTTTACAGTTCTAACACTTTCGGTTATACCGGAAGTTGATGTCAACTTCCTTATTTTAAACGGAACACCCTATAAATAATTAATTTTTCAGATTCTGCGTAACTTTCTAAAATACAGAGTGATTCAAAATCGATTCACGAAACTTAAGGAGGTGATTCTACTTGACAAAATAAGGGTAGAGGTTTATATAATTTTATTTCAAAATGTCATTCGTTTTCGAGTTACAAGCCGTCAAAGTTCAATCTTTATTTTGGTTTTTGCGCCATATAGCATATATTTTTTAACCAATCCAGTTGATATTTGGCACACGAATCGAGCTTTGCAGATTCTAAAATTTTAAGACAAAAGTACTTTTTTAAATACCGCCAGAGGGCACTTTACCTAAAACTTAAAATTTATATATATCATAACTTTTTTATTTTGATAGATATCGCAAAACTGGGAGCGCCATTTTATAGATACAGGGTGTCCAGTAACTCAACCGACAAACTTCACGGAGCGATTCTACAACGGAAAATAAGAAATAAAACTTCACATAATCATATGTCCTAAACGTCTTAATTTAAAATTAAAAAAACAAGTTTTTTTGTTGTATAAACCCGACAGATTGCCCACATATTCTTGGACATCCTGTATAGTCTTTATGACTTTAGCCTCCCCTGTTCTTCAATGCATGAGTCGCTACTGGTAAAAGCCTGTTCTGCGCCATATGAAGAAGTAGATGCGGACCGTGAAGGATAAGGAGGTGAAACGAATGGACTATGTTGCTGTGGTATTGTTGGAATATGCAATTTTTTTTTTCTGTCCTAATCTTCTCTGTACCAAATAAGTTAGTATTTCGGATTGACTTTCTAATGCATCATTTAATGGAAGTCGTCTTAAATGAGCTGCGACGGTTTTTCCAAATGCCTCAAATTCATCTGTTGCTTCTTGAGAATTATCTACTTTTTCTACTATGTCTTGTATATTTACTGCTGCAGCAGCATTTTCTGTCTCACTATATGCTTTTCTTTTAAGAGGACATTTATTTTTCTTTATAATGGTTCGCTTCTTAGTTAATCTCTTTTCGGAATTTATGATTGGCGCATTTGCGGCTGTTAAGATATTTGGCTCGGTAAAATCACCACCAACTGTATCCTCTTCTCCTTCTAGATCAACCTGGGAATAGGAGTGACCATTCTCAGTGATTCGCTCTTCTTCTTCCTGAAACCAAATACAGGGTGGCCCAATTGTCCGAGAAAGTGTAATATTTCTGTTATTTAACGAAATATGACCAAAAGTTTTACATAAAAGTTGTGGGAGTAATAGTTTGATATAGCGGTTTTCGCTATTATAAGAGATTTTCGAAAAATTCTTTTTGAGGGCGTTTCTATAGGTCGATTATGACATAAATCTGTGTGCGCGTTTTCCGAAATTCATTTCTATAATTTATTATTAATAAAAACATATTTACGGGACGGTGGAGTGAACAAGGGTGCTGGGTGGGGACAAAACAGTATAAATCCAACGTCAAACACAAGAAAACATTAATACACTGCACTCGGGGCACATGAAAAATGTAAATTAATTTTGAAAAGTTTTAAATTTTTCGAAAAACTATCCCACACATATGACATATCTCGTCCGCCATTAATTAAAGAAGGAAAATAGGTGCATCATTTTGGTCAGCTGATAACATGAAGTTCGTCATTATAAAAATGACAGTCTCGATAGAAGCAGCGTTGCCAAACTTCGTATGAAGAATTAACACCAAGCCTATTTCGGGGATTATCCACCATTTCCATGAGAAACAATGGTATTTTTTGTAGAAATGCCTCCTTCTTTATGTTTAGGTATTTTCCTTTTTCTCTACAAATTATAATAGGAAGAAGGAATAACTTAATTTTTCGTATGAATTTTGTCCTGTATCTTCCTTTTTTTTAAGCTATTGACACTTTCTCACATTATTTGGCAACATCGCAAGACATTTACAGTTCTATTGCAAACTCTTCTTTTTATGCAGTGACAGCACATACCTCTAATTTGAGGGTATGAGTGACAGCCATGGCGGGATTGTTGTACTATTATTTATTTTTAATTTTTTAAACAATTTTTGGACATTTTTGTAATCAGAAAGTGCGGTGTGTACTGTGAAATACTGTTTTTGGGTGTTTAATGTAGGATTTCTATTGTTTCGTCCCCACCCAGCACCCCTGTTCACTGCACCGTCCCGTAAATATGTTTTTATTAATAATAAATTATAGAAATGGATTTTGGAAAACGCGACACAGATTTGTGTCATAATCGACCTATAGAAACTCTTATAATAGCGAAAGCCGCTATATCGAACTATTACCGTTGTGGGGTTTTTAAATGTGCATGTCCCAAAAATATTTTCATGTATACAGAGTGCCCCCAAAAAAAAGAATTATGGCTAAGAAGTTAGTTTTTAAAAATTGTAACCCTTATGGTTGTTTACAGAATCGAATTCAGCATAAAATTTTGCATATAGGTATTTTATTTTGACACTCGTGGCGATGTTGCCACGCTATTGATAATTTACTGAAAATTTCTTAAAAAACATGTTACCCGAAAATCAGGTAAAAACCGAAATAAATTAGTTATTAATTATACTTTTGGGACATGCACATTTTAGAAACCCTACAACTTTTATGCAGAACTTTTTGCCATATCTCGTTAAACAACAGATAAATTAGACTTTTTCGGACTTTTAAGCTTTTAACATTTATTAGGAAATATCTCATCACGTAAAGAACTAGTGTTTCTACCACTACAACACAGGTTTTTTGTTTGTGTTTTAGGTTCCTGCAACGAGCAGACGAATGTTAAGAAATTCTACGTGGTTTTGCACAACGTTGGAATTTCCCTGGATGTGTTGATGATTAAATGCCCTAAAAACTTGGCTCTATGTTTTACAACTACAGGGTGTCCCACCGGGAACTACCGCGATCGATTTCTCGAAAAGAAGGCTTTGAAAATTTTGAAATTTGGTAGCATTATAAAATCAGCGGGGGACATACAACTAAAATATTTTGACAGCTCTACCACTTCCGGTTATAGGTACCGGAAGTAAATGTCAACTTTCTTATTTTAAATGAAACACCCAATATATTATTCATTTTCTATATTCTGCGTGAAATTATTAACATAATTAATGTATAATGTTCTATAGCTAAGTCCAACCGTTTTTGACTTATTTTTAATTTTATGTCAAAAATGACGTTTGCAAGCCATTACATAATCATCAATTTCTTTTAAACAAAAACCTTTAATATGGGATAGAGTTGGGTTTTTGTAGAGAAAGAACTACTTTAGTAGACTGTATGGATATTTTCACAATTAATAAATACAGAGTGGTCAAAAATAATCGTTAAAAATTATAACGACAAAAACTTTAAAAAATCATTTTTATAAATGGAAACCCTATCTTTTATTACCCTATTCTATTAAGCATTAAAAATAAGGGTAAGTTTGTATAAGGATGTCCAGTCCAAACATTTATAGTTTTCAAAATATTTACAATTTAATATTTATCTATACTACTACAGGTAGTCTCCTCTACGAGAAACCCAACCCAACTTATATTAAAGGTTTTTGATAGGAGAAATTGATGGTTATGTAATGGCCTGTAAACGTCATTTTTGACCTAAAATTTAAAATAAGTTAAAACGGTTGATTTACTGGTATAAAACAATATACATAAGTTATGTTTAGAATTTTACGCAGAATTTAAAAATTATATAATATACAGGGTGATTCAAAAATAGATCACGAAACTTAGGGGGTGATTCTACTTGACAAAATAGGGGTGGAGCTCATATTTTTTTCAAAATGTTATTCGTTTTCGAGTTCAAGCCGTCAAAGTTAATTTTTATTTTAGTTTTTTCGCCATATTGCATTTATTTTTTACCCAATACAGTTGATATTTGGCACACAAATCGAGCTTTGCAGATTCTAAAATTTTAAGACAAAAGTACTTTGTTTTAAATACCGCCAAAGGGCACTTTACCTAAAACTTAAAATTTATTTACATCATAACTTTTTTATTTTGACAGATATCGCCAAGCTGGGGGCGCCATTTTATAGACAATCAAAAACTTAAAAAATAAGGTACTCTTTATTAAAGTCGATAAACCTCACCGTTTAGGCACCAATAGACATCATAGTTTTTATCAATTTCAATCAAATTACCTACATACATACAGGGTGTCCAGTAACTCAACCGACAAACTTAACCAAACGATTCTACAACAAAAAACACTATTTTTTTTAATTTTTAACATTCATATTCCTAGACGTTCAGGACATATGTTTATATGAAGTTTTTTTTCTTATTTTCTGTTGTAGAATCGCCTCGTAAAGTTTGTCGGTTGAGTTAGTGGACACCTTGTATGTATGTAGGTAATTTAATTGAAATTGATAAAAACTTTGATGTCTATTGGAGCCTAAACGGTGAGGTTTATCGACTTAAATGAAGAGTACCTTATTTTTTAAGTTTTTGCATGATTATCTATAAAATAGCGCCCACAGCTTGGCGATATCTGTCAAAATAAAAGTTATGATGTAAATAAATTTTAAGTTATAGGTAAAGTGCCCTTTGGCGGTATTTAAAAAAGTACTTTTGTCTTAAAATTTTAGAATCTGCAAAACTCAATTTGTGTGCCAAATATCAACTGGATTGGTTGAAAAATAAATGCAATATGGCGAAAAAACCAAAATAAAAATTGAACTTTGACGGCTTGTAACTCGAAAACGAATGACATTTTGAAAAAAATATATATGAAGCTCTACCCTTATTTTGTCAAGTAGAATCACCCCTTAAGTTTCGTGATCGATTTTTGAATCACCCTGTATAGGGTGTTGCTATTTAAAATAAAAAAATTGACATTAACTTCCGGTATAACCGGAAATGGTAAAGCTGCCAAAATATTTTAGTTGTATGTCTCCCACTAACTTTATAATGCTTCCAAATTTTCCAAAGCCTTCTTTTCAAGAAATCGATCGTACAGTTCCCGGTGGTACACCTTGTATAAGGTAACTTTTAGCTCAATCCTGTTAGCTTTAGTTGGCCATAATAATTATTGTAGACGTGAGTGCCGCTGGAAGAGAATCAGACGGCGGAGTGCTCAGTCGTTCTAATTTGAAAATGGCGAATAAGAAAATACTCTTAATATGCCAAATAAGTCTCTCATGGTAGGCGACGACGCCTTTATATTAAAAAATGTGTTGTTAAAGCCCTATTCTTAATATGGTGCTCTGAGTTTTAAGCAAAGATCATATTTAGCGCCTAAGCCCAGCACGCCGCATATTAGAAAATGCTTTTGGTGTATTAGTAGCAAAATTTCGATTATTCGAAAGGCCCATTTCATTGTCACCCGAGAAAATAGATAAAATTGTACTAGCATGTTGTGCTACGCAACACTGGTTCTACCTATATTCCCTTTACATTATTAGATTTTGAAGTCCCTGAAACTGGCGAAATAATACCAGGTACGTCGCAGACAAAAAAACCGTCCATCCAGTTAATTTTTTTAACAGGTTGGTTTGTTTCTTTGAAAATTAATATTTTAGGTAAATTTCAATACAAACAAACCCGTTAAAAAAATAAACTGGGTAAACGTTTGTTTTGTCTGCGACTGTACATGGCGTCAACGACAAGCAGATGGACTACGCAACTTAAGAAATGTTATAAGTCAAAACCATACAAGAGACCCTTTGTTTGACCTCCGGACAGTGCGGACGTGCATAGAGGACTACAAAGTTCTTCCCGGAGTGGCGGCTAGAGGTGTCGTACAAACGTTTTTACCTTCGGGGATCAAGGAAAGATTCACGCTAAATTGACGACATCTTTCTTCTGGATCTAAGCGCTGTGAGCGAAGATTCCTATAAGCTGATGGTATCCTGTTTGGCGGTGAACACGAGGTATTTCTCAAATGGCGGGAAATAGATGGGCGTGCCATGGGAACTGTCAGTAGTGAAAGTGAAGGTTATACGTAACACCAGTAGCAGATCTTGGTTTGACAGCCGACAATTTATGCATGGCATCGATTTTCGAATTATTTGTTTTCTTTTTGAATTTCTGGGAGCTACGAGCTCGATTATCCAGATTTTCCGCCGACGAAGCCCTGGAAAGCATAGTCCGGAAGGGAGAGAGTGGTGGATTGGACCTGAAAGGACCAAAACCAAGAAAAAAATAAAAAGAGAAATAGAAACCATACAAGAGATGCAGCCCACATTAGAGACAGATATGCTGAATATTTTGTCGGAGCAGGTAGAATGTCCATGGCAAAACGACAGAATTTAGGTTGTTATAATATATTATATGATAAACACTTACCAAAGTATTCTTTGTTTTCCTTGTTTCCACAATTCCTTTTAGAAACCGGTCTGCTACATCATACCACCCTAATGTTGGTTTATAAATAGCGTCTGTCGAAGTTCCACTTTTATAGGAAGCCAATACCTTATGATGTTCTAATGTATATGCATTTCGAATGCTACGTATTTTAGCTTTGGCAGCAATTACATCAAAATCTTTATAGTGTCCGACATAACTTCTACAATTTTCCTTACCGCTGCGTCCCGTTGGTTTCTATCTTTATATGATGTAATTTTGTAGTTCCATAGGCACGGACATTCTTCGTACACCTCTAAAAACTTTTTTATTTCGTCTGTCGACCATTTTTTTGATGCATTTTTATTACCTTTTTGCCATTTTTAGAGAGAAGCTGCTACAAAATAAAAGGCCGTCAGATTAGACGTTAAAATCAAACTTGTTTTTAACCCAAAAAAACAACCAAATAAACTGGCGTCATTAATCTATGCATGTGAAAACTAGCGTTAATGCTAGTTTCCATATGCAATAATTATTGGCGCCACAAGCATGCCAGTTTCTTGGCACATCTACTGGTGGCGCCAGTGGTGGTTTCAACACATCATCACATCATTCATCAATTTTAGGCGATTAACCAATTTTAAAACGGTATTTACCAATGCGTTGTGTTGATGTTTAATTCATGTATTATACGTTAAAGTTATCACCAATTGTTACCACGGATAAAACCGTAGACAATCTTTATGTTATGGTATACGGATAATATTTTGTAGTTCCATAAGCACGGACAATCTATTCTTATACCTTTAAAAACTTTCTTGTTTCATCTGGTTATCATTTTTAGATGTATTTTTATTAACTTTTGCATTTTTAGAAAGATGCTGCTACAAAACACAAAAAGCAAAACTGGCCCCAGAAAGTACAACTACTTTATACTTTTCTGGCGCATAGATTATTGGCGCGACCTCACTGACGCCAGTTAATTTGTAATGTTACCATGTGCAACAAACTGACGCCAGTGGACTGGCGCCAATAATCCATGCATATGGAAACCAGCCTTAAGTCCAACCGCTTTTAACTTATTTTAAATTAAATGCCAAAATAACGTTGGCCAGCCATTACCTAACCATGATTTTTTTCTAAACAAAAGTATTTAAAATGAGTTGGGTTTGGGTTCCTCGTAGAAAAGACCTTCTTTAGTTGCCTGTATTATAAATTTTGAGACATAATAAATACATGGTGGACAAAAATTATCTTTTAAAATTTTAAAGACAAAAACTTAAAAAGTTAATTTTTTCAAATGGATAACCCATATATTTAATTACTTTATGCATCAAAAATTGCTAGAATAGGTAAATATTAAATTGTTAATATTTCGAAATATAAAAATTTTTGGGATATACATCGTTTTATTAACTTACCCTTATTTTTAATGCTTAATAATATGAGGTAATAAAATGTAGGGGTTTCCATTTTAAAAAACTGACTATTAAGATTTTTATCGTTATAATTTTTAACGATTATATTTAACCACCGTGTATTTATTATTTCTTAAAATATCAATATAGTAAACTAAAGAAGTTCATTCTCTACAAGAAATCCAAACCCAATTCATAATAAAGGCTTCTGTTTGGAAAAAAAATAATAAAAACGTAATTTTTTACATAAAATTTAAAATAAGTCAAAAACGGTTAGACTTAGGACACTATAAATAAAATATGTTAAGAATTTTATGCAGAAACTAAAAAATAAATAATATATAGGGTGTTCCATTTAAAATAAAGAAGTTGACATAACTTCCGCTATATGTATAAGTGATATAAATGTCAAAATATGTTAGTTGTATGTTCTCCACTGACTTTATTGTAATCTTACCAAAGTTTCAAAATTTTTCAAGGCCTACTTTTCGAGAAATCGATCGTAGCAGTTCTTCGTCGGAAACCCTGTATAGGCAGGCATAAACCTCAAATATTAAAATTATTTTGATATATTTATAGGTTTGGTCACAAAACCACCTTATATTCCAACACCAATTCTTAATAAATACTTCTATTTAGAAAAAAAGATGGATATACAGGGTGGCCCAACCATATTCGACACGGTCTGTAGCTAGATAACCATGGGGTTTTTAAAAAAGTAAATACTGAAACATATACAGGTCGGATAAGACCACAGTATAAAATTATTTTAGTCTATACAGGGTGTCTCAAAAAAGTGTGACGTATCAGAGTTATAGTTTTTTAAATGGAATACTCTATGTTTTATAACGGTTTTAGATTCTACTTTAAAAATAACTCAAGTTTGTTTATAGTACTAAGTGTCTAATTTTATTCGTTTTTATGATATTTGATTTTTTTGAAAAATGCAGAGGTAAAATTAAATTGATTTTACTTTAACACTTTAAACTTTAAAATGTGTAACAAGATTAGAAAAAGTCTGCCATATCATACGTAGGTCAAATCAAGATTAAATATTGTACAGGGTGATCAAAAAATAATTTCAATTTTTCAGAAAATCAAATAGCCATTATCTCTCTTATTTTAAATGCAACACCCTGTATTTTTTTACGTCACATGATGACACATAAAATACTCTTTCAAATTTACCACATTCAGGTGAAATAAGTGTTATTGGAAGTAGCATCATTTACATTTTGCAATAACGGCTTAGTAAATAGGCATAGCTATATCACAGCCTACTTACATTTAAATAGACATTTGGAATAAAAATATGTTAAAACGGAATTTACTTAAAAAGTATAAAAGATAGGTAAAGGCAACCTATACACCATTTGAAAGAGCATTTGGTTTGTCATCATGTGGTGTAAAAAATACAGGGTGTTCCATTTAAAATAAGAGAGATATTGCTATTTGACTTTCTAAAAAATTGAAATTATTTTTTGATCACCCTGTATAATCTATGATCTCGATATGAACTAAGTATGATAAGGCCGGCTTTTCCTAATCTTGTAACAAATTTTAAAGTTTAAGGAGTTTATATTGTTAAAATAAAATTAATTTAATTGCACCCCTGCATTTGGAAAAAAAACAAATATCACAAAAACGAATAAAATTAGACACTTGGACTATTAACAAACTTAAATTATTTTTTTATGTAGAATCTAAAACCGTCATAAAATATAGGGTGTTCCATTTAAAAAATATAACTTTGATACGTCACACTTCTTTGAGACATCCTGTATCGAGTAAAATAATTGTATACTGTGGTCTTATCGAATATGGTGGGCCACCCTGTATATTGGCCTGTAAACGTCATTTTTAATATAAAATTTAAAATAAGTCAAAAACGGTTAGAGTAAAGTATAAAACACTATGCAAAAAATATGCTTAGAATTTTACGCAAAATCTAAAAAATAATATTATACAGTGTCCCATTTAAAATAAGCAAGGTAATAGTAACTTCCAGTACAATCAAAAGAGCTAGAACTGTATAAATACTTTGGTCGCAAGCGTCCTACTGGCCTTATTTTTAAAATCTTCCAAAGTTTTCGAGAAATTGGTTGCCAAAATTCGTCTTGGGACACCCTGTACATTTTTAAAGTACTAATTCTTCTTTACAAAAAAAGGGGACTATCAAAAATAAAACTAGATTATAAAACACATTATTTTATTGAGGAATTTAACACCTTAACTAAGGCAGTTTGGTATACATCTTCACACTTTATGTTCGTGAACCTTTCAGGATATAGCAAAAATTAAAAAAATAGAACAAAACTGATTGCACAATTTCGATTTTGATTTTTAAAACGAATTCAGTGGTAAAAATAAATCAACCAAAACTAACTTTATTCGTTTTGGAGATGCAGTGTTTTTCAAATTTTGTCAATTTGGCCAGGCACTTGTAACTCGCTTAGAGTTACAGAAAAATGTAAATAGGAAAGTTTTAGGGATTTTCACGTAGAATTCAGTGACGTATCCATATTTTTTCCATTGACTTTTATTTTAAAATTATAACACAAGGTTGGGTTTTTTAATGAAGCATCCTGAAAATTTTATCATCAATTGAAAGATCTCCTTAAAAGTCGTAAAAATACCACATTTGATATATTTAATTTTTCACAGTTTTGGAAATAGACTCATCGTCAAGAGTTCGATAATAAAATAGCCTTTTTTAAGTAAACACTCTGTATATGTTATCACTATTAAATAGACATTTTAAAGACCTTTTGGAAAAAACCACATTAAAAATTATGTTCTCTAATAGTTTCGGAAATATGAGCTTACAAATCCTATTGTGTATCATTACAGATACATAAGTATGTGTAATGAAAATTATATCTACTTTTTTTTTGACTTAAGCCCGAGACACACTGTTCTGATGTGTCGTTTCGTGTCGTGTCGTGAAGTGTTGTGTTGTGTCGTGAACACAATACTGCATTATAATGAAGAGGGGTATTGGTTTTAAATAAAATGTTAGGGTCGGTGTCTTGTTCTTTTTAATTCTGCCATTTTCACTTAAATTTATTGGTATAAAAATGATCAAACTTATTGAATATATATATATATATATATATATATATATATATATATATATATATATATATATATATATATATATATATATATATATATATATATATATATATATATATATATCCGGTCTGGGGAGAGAGTCGTGGTGGATAGCATAGAAAAGCAGGATGTTTTCTTTTGACTGTCTTTAAATGGAGTAGAATATTTTATATAATACACCAAGACAGTAGGGAATTTTTTTCCTTGTGCTTCATAACATTATATATATATATATATATATATATATATATATATATATATATATATATATATATATATATATATAAGTGAATGGTTCCTGAGCCTTGATATAAATACATTAATAAAAGGTAAAGTTCTTTGGGCATATGGCTCATCAATGACTGTAAAAATAAATAAATAAAAAATACCCTGTAAGAATTTGGCTACTATGGTTGTTTGTTTAAAAATTACGGAGTCTCCAAAAGAAAATGGAATACTCCGAGCCCGACCAAGACGGTGACACGTGTCAGTGAACCGCTTCAGGTCGCTAAACGCCTTAATGACGCCCCGACTGACTGTAAATATTCTTTCTGGATCCCAGAACTAATAAATACAGACAGCGGTGCCATCTCACCAAGAAATTTAAAAACAACCAGCCATAGCATCGAGAGGTTAAAGGTGGTAGGTAAAAAGTGCGCCATCTAGTTGTATATGGCAAAAGTTAAAAATGCAACATACTGTTATGCCAACAAACCATATGGAAACTGGGATCCAGAAAGAATATTTACAGTCAGTCGGTGCGTCATCAAGGCGTCTAGGCGACCTGAAGCGGTTTGACAAGTCTTAACGAAGACGAAACACGTGTCACCGTCTTGGTCGGGCCTGGGTATTCCATATATATATATATATATATATATATATATATATATATATATATATATATATATATATATATATATATATATATATATATATATATATATATATATATATAATCATGAAATATTTTATTTCTTTTAAAGTAACAATAACTTTTAAATATAAAATGTTAAATAAACTTTTTAATTTTATACTGGAAAAAAGCCAAATAATATTTTGTTTAAAAAAAATAGATATATCAAATGTAGTATTTTTTACAGCTTTTAACGACACCTTTTACCTGATGATGAAATATACAGAGTGCTCCATTAAAAAAAAAAGTAACTTTGTGGTATAACCCTAAACTAAAAGTCAATTGCCAAAACATAAGTACGCTTCTGAATTCTACGTTAAAATCCCTAAAACTGTCCTAACAAAAATCTAAATTATTTATAATATAATTTATCTCTTGTAGTTTTCGCTATACCCTGTATACTGTTCATCTTTGTATAATTTAATTTATGCTAACAATAAAATTTATCTGGAATTATATACAACAACTTTATTTGGAGTGATATGGGTCCGTTGGTAGTGTCTATTTATACTATGTTTCCATATGGAGTGATAATCACATTGGTCACATTTGTGCACTGGCACTATAAGTTTGTCAGGATGAGAAAGACGCATATGCCTTATTAAATTTCCTTTTAATATTGTTTCAAAGTCACAATGCTCGCACTTGTGTTTTTTAATTTCATGCGTTTTTGTGTGATTAGACAAGTGTCTACCAAAATAGATTTTATGCATCGTATGATAATCACATTCATTGCACTTGTAAAATTTCACCACTGACTTAGAATGCTCCTTAACAATTGGTTGTGTTGTATGGTTGTTTCGCATGTGCTGTTTTAGATGTGATGCCCATAATGTTCTGAAATCGCACTCACTGCATTTAAAGTTATAACACTTTGGATCTTTTTTGTTGTCACAAGGGATAGCAACGTCAACAAGGTATTCTTTAAAAGATACTGGTGGACGGGTTTTCCTGATTGTTTTTAAATGGCTTGGAGCAGTACTAAAAAGATAAAGCATAATTTATTATTAAGAGTTTTGCCTGGAGAATTTAATATTAACAATAGGGTCTAGGGGCTAAAATACCATTGAATCGTTCCTTTCAAAAAAACTTAAGTAAAAAAATATATACACTGGACTTGGCCAAAAAATCAACATTTTTTTAATATATCGAAAATTTTGTTTTAGGTGACAAAAAAGTGAAAGTTTAAGCCCTCATTATTATTATTAGAGGTCTAATCTCTTTTAATTAAGATTTTTTATTTGCGCCAAAGCTGCCGAACTATTAAAGTAAAAATCCATCTGCATATATAATCAATCCCAAGGTATCGTCTTGACTGGTGCTTAAATGCCTTGAGGAACTCAGGGAACTGGGGACCGTAACAACACGAGGTTGATGTGGGTGCCAGGGCTTTGCGGAATTCTAAGCAATGAAAACACAGACGAACTAGCTAGCAGTGGGTCAGCCACCTCATACGTCGGGCCAGAACGAGTCCTTGGAGTTTCAAAGAGTACAAAACTAGGTAAAGGACCAGCAAAGACTGCACTGGGAAAGGCTTTCTCAACACATGCATGGGAAAATATATATCAGTGGACCATGCACAAAAAGAGCTTAAGAACTACTCAAAATGGGTAGAAATCAGCTAATAAAAATTACAAGTTTCCTCACCGGAGATGCTCCAGTGAAAGAACATCTGAATAAAATGGGATTATACAACGGAGATTTGGACCGCAGACTGAAACAGTAACCCACATGCTGTTAAGAGTGTGAGGCATTTTTTTTATCTTTGGAAAAACCACGAAGGTTAAAAGCCAAAATACTAACGTACCGTGGGTGTCTTAAGCGAGGTAAGAGGGAGTTTATTGACACGGGACTTAAATACTTGAAGATTTGGGTGGGAAGGAAAGACCTCCGCGGGCAGCAGGATCCATAATCTAGAAACTCTAGGGACAAAAGAACGAACAAAGTGGGAAGTTCGGGGCCTGTCCAGTTGGACCGTATAGGGATGCAATCGCGTGAAACCACGAGTTTCTCTGTTGGGAACCGTAAGTGGAGGAACTATACTGGACAATTCTTCAGAGCAGAAACCAAGGAAGTATCTATAAAAAAGCGA
>JACEGR010007543.1:0-47961 GCA_014170235.1 Listronotus bonariensis
CGTAACCAGGGACGTAGCAGATAGGTGAAAAGAAGGTATTTTTACAAATTGTAAAAAAGTTTGAATTAAACAAAAAAAAGTACTCAGTGTGTCTCTACACTGTCCCAGGAGTCACCCATTTCAATATATTAAAGTATTTCCATAACACCCTGTATAAAAATTGGTTTTAATAGGTGAAAATAAAATGGTAAGGGTTAATTGAGCTTTAAATTAGAAATTGTTTATAAAAAGGGGAATATAGTGACAATAAGACCAATCTGATTTTTTAGTTTGATGAGGGATATCTTAAAAATCAGCACCCCAAAAACCTTATAAATCATAAAAATTGACGTCGTCTCCGATGAGTAAACAATTACCGTACCTAAAAACGGTGATAACTTTGTAACATACGCCTTCTGCGTCGTTTCTTACTATTAAAAACGTGAGTAGCGCGGCCATTTTAAAGTATTGTAAATGACTGACAAACTTTGGTTATAGAAGTGGCAAGTGGTGACCACCGGTGGTCGTGTAAAGCCACTTGTAGCGGACACCGGTGGCCGTGTATAGCGACAAAAAGCGGCCGCCGGTGGCGACCACAAATCGCTGTGTTTGCCACGGACCTTAAGGTTGAACACTTACTTGTAATTCTCGTGAAATAGTCTTGTCGAATATCATTCGAAAAAACATTCTTTAGGCAAAATATTTCTCTTGTTTTATTCAAGTTTGTTGCTTTTTGACATTTATAACAATCGCCTTTGGCTCGTGGGTATTGTTATAAATGTCATTCACGAAATTGCCAAGCAACAGACTTTCATACAATCGAAATATTTTGCCGGCAAAATTTTCTCTCTTATGCGTCTAGGGGCCAGGGCTGTTCTGTGGCCAATCAGAGTCCACGAAGTTTCAGCCTGTATTTCTATGGATGACCCGCTGAAGTTGAATTTCAAACTTGCTTTTGTGTCGGAAGTGACGGAAATTTGTTATAAACAAAAATCATCAAAATGATATTTGATAATTTTTAATCAGATTGGTAGAACCGGGAACATGGCAAAATTAGTGTAAAAACGTTGCAAAATTTGCAAAAATTATGGCATATAGGCGAATTTTCACCTATACCTCGGCTAAATTTTAAGTAAATTAACTGTGTAATAGCTTAAATTGAGGAAAACTTCAAAAATAAGTCTAATTTTTAATCAAAATATTATTTATAGCAAATTATCACAATTATAAACGAAAATTTAAAAAAAAGGCATATAATTTGTTTATACGGTTTTTACCCACTAAAAGTTTACATTATAGAAAAACAAGTTACATATTCAGATTGTACAAGACACATAATTTGGTATTTTATGTTTTATTTGTTTTCTGGGAGATTAAATATTATTTGGCTTTTCTCCAGAATAAAATAAAAAAATTTATTTAACATTTTAAGAAAATTAATAATGTTTAAATATTGAATATTTCATTATTTTATTTCTTTTAAAGTAATAATAACTTTTATTATATTATGTTAGAGCAGAATAGTTCTTCATAATGTATAAAAGTTTCAATTTTCTTAAAATGTTAAATAAACTTTTTAATTTTATTCTGGAGAAAAGCCAAATAATATTTTGTTTAAACATAATTTGGTGTATTATACGTATGATTTATTAGATTTTTGCAAAATTTTCAATGGTTTTGCACTAATTTTGCCATATATCCGGTTCTAACAATCAGATCAATGTTTATAAAACAAGGAACAAATTTTATTTAAAAAATATTTTCATCTCTTTTAGTTTAGAAGCTTGAGCTTTATAAACAATTAAATTGTTTATAACAAATTCCTGTCACTTCCAAAACAAAAGGAAGTTTAAAATTCGAATTTAGCGCATAGGAATACACTCGACTCCGTTGACTCTGATCGGCCACGAAACAGCTCTGGCCCCTAGAATATATAATATTATATACGATAAAACTTAGTTAGGTTAAAGTAGAAAAGGTAAAAACTATTGTAAACTTATATGTAAATTAAAGGTTGAACACACTTGTAATTCTCGTGAAATCTTGTCGAATATCATTAGAGAAAATTTTTTAAGGCAAAATATTTCTCTGGTTATATTCAAATTTGTTGCTTTTTAAAATTTCGTTTATGACTTTTAATCAATTGCACTCGCCTGACGGCTCGTGTGTATTGTTATAAATGTCATTCACAAAATTACCAAGCAACAGATTTTCATACAATCGAAATTTTCTCTCTTATGGTATTATATACGCCAAAATTAAGTTAGGTTAAAGTAAAAAAGATAGATAAATAACTATTATTAGTTTATATGCAAATTAAAAGTTAAAGTCTGGCTTGTAATCCCTTAAAATATTTTTTTCGAAAATTATTCGTAAAAACTTTTTTAGGCAAAATATTTCTAGTTTTATTTAAGTTTGTTGCTTTTTGGTAATTTCGCTCACGACAGTTTTTTCAAAACTACTCCCTTGACGGCTCGTGATTTTTGTTTATGTCATTCATCAAATTGCCAAGCAACAAACTTTCTAAGAATTGAAATATTTTGCGAACAAAATTTTCTCTCTTATAATATTATACAGTGTGGTCCATGAAGCATGCAACAAATGGAAAACTTTTTTATTTGTTATTTGTCATAAAATTTTATTCTTCATCAAAGTTGGTGAATGATCCAAAACTCTATGAGCAGTAGTTAATTTTATTAAAAGTTCTATGGTATACAGGGTAGATCAAAAAGATTAAAAACAGCTTAAGAGTATTATACCCTATGTCTAAAAATACAAGAAATGTTAAATACAAAGAAATGTTAAATACAAAAGTTATTTAAAATTAAAAGATTCGCCTAAATGCCAAGTTATGGCCTCCTATTCAAGTTTTGATTTATTTATTTTTTAATTATAATTTATCTATATTACACTTTCGTAAAAATTTTAAACAATAATTTTGCAAGGGTAAGTAAGGAATGTTTATACGCATTTTATTATTTATAGTATATTTAATAAAAAGCATATTTGTATAATTTTAGAGCCCTATCCTTGCAACAAACTTGAAGTTAGCGGTAAGCTAAAAAAATATAAATGCATATCTTCTTTTTAAATTTGCTTCAATTTAATTAAATTTGTTTAATAGTTAGTTGGTTGGAACTGCTCTAAAGAAATATTAAATCAGAAAAATAAAAATCTGTATCATACAGGGTTCTTAAAAAAAATTAAAAAAATAAAAACTTGAATAGGAGACCATGACTTGGTATTTAGGCATAACTTTTGATTTTAAATAAGTTTCTTATTTAACATTTGGTTGTATTTTTAAAATAAAGGTACTTTACTCTTACAACTTTTGATAAAACTAACTACTGCTAATACAGTTTCGGACCATGCACCAACTTTTATGAACAATAAAATTTTCTGACAAACTACAAATAAAAAGTTTTCCATTAGTTGCATACTTAATGGACCACACTGTATACAAATAAATTTGTGTCATCCATAATGATAGTCAAAATTTAAAAAAAAAAAACAAATTTTTATTTCAATTAAATTCTCATTGTTGGCTCTAATCTAAGTTTTCAAAAAATAATCTAGCTGTATACCTCTCGACCTACAATATCGATGAAACTATTCAAATATTTGTTGCATTTTAGTTTTAAAATATAGTCCCCCATACCTGCCTTACGGTCTTGTGTTTTTATTAAATGATTTTACATTTAACTATTTTTGAAGCAAAATCTTTTACAAAATATGTTGCATAGTTTATTAGCGCTAATTTATTATAGGTCTTGATGATTGATATGATAAAAACTGATATAAAAATAAAAACTCACCTTGAGACAAAGGTGTACCTATTCTAGGAGATGGCTGCATTGGTGAAATACTACCGCCTGGACTTTGCAACAACGCAGCTACTGAGCCTGGTCCTGGAGAATGGGCAATCAATGGGCCTGGACTATTCATTGGCGAAATATGCTGTGCTAGTGGTGAAGGCTGAGGCGATAACATCGGAGACTGGGAGGTTGCAGAGTGATGGATTGGCGATGATGTCATAGCTCCAAGAGGGGAAGATAGTTGTGGTGTTGTTCCGGCCACCTGTGGTCTTGGGGGTTGTTGCTTGTTCCGATATTCCTTCATATAGACCAGTAGAGGTAATACCAAATTATATGTACAGATTGAGACGCTTTATAGACATTGCTACTTGTGCGGTATATTTACCTACTAGTGAGTACTACTTTCAATAAAAAAAACCCATTTAAAAATTATAACGTTGGGTTTATGCCATTATTATATTAGGAAAACGAAATAAATAACAATTGTCTTCACTGCAAAAATAATACACGAAACAAGTTGTGACGCTTGCCTTTGTAAAACTCTTTCTTATAGCTTCAACAAACATAAATATTCATTTTCTGATAAAAAAAATCTGTCCTACAAAAAAACTAATTTACCATTAAGGTAATTTTATATATTAATATACCGTATGTTTAAACATGTAGCAAAATAAAAATAAATATAAACCCATCTATTGCATGTAAATAATTATTTTAAATAAAAAATAAATATATATTAGAGAGTACTGTTAAAGTGTAAAAGTGTTGGAGAACTTTTAAAACTGGTGGAAATAAAGAAAGTAGTCTAATTTGGTACAGTAAAAATTATTTAAACCCTATTTTCATACAGTTTCTGCAAGTGTGTCTTTTTACTTATTTTTGTTACTTACATAAAAAAAACTTACGTACTTAATGTATAGTTAAACAAAATAAGTAAAGTACCTAAGCCCCTAAAGATGAAAAACTATTCCCAATTTAAAGTCAAGTTATCAGAATGAACAATATTATAAAAGTCATTAAAACCTATTTTTAAGTTTAAGAGTTTTATCTCAGGCATCAATATAAATAGTTAGACAATTTTTCTGTAACAAAAAGTAAAATTTAAATAATTTTTAACTGAGTGTTATCTTTAACCGGAAAAAATATATTC
This sequence comes from Listronotus bonariensis, assembly GCA_014170235.1. Taxonomy (NCBI): domain Eukaryota; kingdom Metazoa; phylum Arthropoda; class Insecta; order Coleoptera; family Curculionidae; genus Listronotus; species Listronotus bonariensis. The sequence continues at coordinate 4,945 of JACEGR010007543.1, forward strand.
AATGGAAAAATATACTACTAAAAGCCGATTAAGTATTTCTGTTTCTACAGTGTTCTACCCAAACAAACAGCAGTGCCTATAGTGACAGATACCTGTATAAGCATTCCATGCTGACGACTTTGTTTTCTGCTGGTTTCCAGATGTTTCTGCAAAATAGCTTGTTCGGCAGAAATTCTTTGAAGTTCATTTGAATCAGTCTCGTTAAGTTGATTACCAGATTTTCTTAGCTGTCTCTGCTTACTATTCAACGACTAAAAGTAATAAGTTATGCTTTTAATATAGTTAAAACAAATAATCTATAGACGTAAAAAAATAGACTTGATTAAACAAAATGCCAATTGTTGCGTCTCTTGAGACGCAACCTTTGGCCCAGTTCCCGTCTGGCGTCTTGTTAAGATTTTATTTTATTGGATTAAAATAATTTCAACCGAGAGCTAATAAACCTTTGTTTATAGATTGAAACCTTTGTATCGTAAGTAACTTAATATTAAATATTTCATTATTTTATTTCTTTTAAAGTAATAATAACTTTTATTATATTGTGTAAGAACAGAATAGTTCTTTATAGTATATAAAAGTTTTTATTTTCTTAAAATGTTTAATAAATTTTGTAATTTTATTTTGGAGTGAAGCCAAATAATATTTTGTTTTGACGTAATCTCCCAGAAAACAAATAAAGCATAAAATAGCCAATGTCGAGCAATAATCAAGCCCAAAGTAAGACTACCTACCTATAAACTAATTAATTTAAAGTCATTGAAATCGTGATTGTCGAACTTTGGCAAGAAAATATATTTTCGGTGACACAGGATTTACTTATTTTAGATTGGTAACTTCAATAAGTAAATATAATCTAAGTGATATTTAAAAAAATTGTACTTCCTCTGTCTTTGTTTTAGTTTTCACACAACGTTTCGAGCAGTTCTGTCTCTGTCTCAGTCCGTTGTCAAGTGATGATCTTAATAATGTTATTTTTATCTTATCTGTTATCTTTGTATTCTTAACATAAAAACTATCCATATTAGACAAGATTTTAGAATTCAGGGTACTGTCCATTTTCTCTCCACCAGCGCTTTACCAAAGCGACATTTATAAAGTCGTGAAAATAAATGTTCTTAAAATTATTTAATTTCATGACGTCTTTTGCAATATACAGTAGTTTATAACAGAAGTTAACCTATTTTAGGTAAAAAGGGGGCAAGTATTAATTTTTGTTATGGATGATATACTGTTACATCAACAAAGACACCATTAGAACACATTTGACATATAAACTGTTAATCTTTTACGAACTGTTTCTCTGTGAGGGTTTTAAAATACTTTCAATAAATAACATAGATAACGTCATCATATGAAATAATTTCGTAGTAAAAATAGAATGATTTAAAATAATTTCAGGAAAAAAATATGGCTCAAGTAGGGCAAGAACTAGTAATGATGAAAATTAACAGCACACAGTCATAACAGTATTGTGGGAAAATAAATGATAAGTTTGGCATGAGGACCATATTTCATATAAACTGATAAATAGAGTTAAAGATATGCAAGGGCGTAAAAAAATAAAAAATAATAATTAATATTTTAATAAGTAAGAATATTTGGTTGAATTCAAATTATAGCTAAAAATATTAACACTACAAATTCACATGTATACATAGATTCAAGGAAATATTCATAAATTAAAAGCCATTTACAGTGTTTGTCTATGTGTGGTAGGTGTCATATGAAAACTTTTTATTTTTATTTAAAAAAAAGTAATTCTTTATAAAAAGTTCTGCATGGTCTAAAACCTAAAAGTTAACCATTAGATATTAAATTGTATTAGTCATCTACGACGTTTAGCAAAAAATGTGTTTTTGCTTAAGAGATCATTGTTCGAAATACAAGAATAATATGATCATTATATTTAGTGAAGTAAATTTAGTTTATTTGCTAACACTTGTGTGTATACAAGAAAAAACTTTTTTGTGATTATGATAAAAATTAAAAGTTATACATTAACGCAATACAATAAATACTGTAAGTATGAACTAATGTACAAACTTGAATTCTTATCGTTACCAAAGTAAAAAGTTATTATTTTTTTAATTTTTTATTTATTTATTTATTTTTTTTTTTTGAATTAGCAAGCTTATACATGGTGATTATTTTTAAGTCGGCACTATTGCTAACTTCCTTCTTATTGGAGATACGAAGTTGGTTAAATTTGTAAAGTTGTAGTACTTTTTCCGCTGATTAACGTGCTGCCAACAGAAAAACAATTGAACATCGGGTTTTCGACCTATTGCAGAAAATGTACTTTTTTAAATGAAACACCCTGTATATTATATCGCCATTTAAAAGATATATCAAAGATTATATTATATCTACAGTTCTAAGCTATAAGCGCTAAGTTTACTGTCGAAGATAAAGTAGACACTAAATCTACTATTTTTTAGATTTGGATGGCCATATTTCCAAAACCAAAGATAGACATATCAAATGTGGTATTTCCTTAAAGCTCTTTAAAATATATATTTAATCGTAACGCAATGTACAGAGTTTTTTTATTTAAAAAATGCCAGTTTACTATTAGGTTCCTAAGGATGGCCAATTTCCGAAACTATTAAGTATTGGATATGTCACATGCGGACTTTTCTTAAAGCTTTTTTATAGATCTTTCGAATAATGATATAATATACAGTGTTCCCTTTAAAAAAATATTTTTTTGTAATAAATCCAAAACCCGAAGTTAAATTGTATTTCTGATGGCATATTACTCAGCGGAAAAAGTACTACAACTTTACTAATTTAACCTACTTCGTATCTCTAATAATAAGAAAGTTAGCAATAGTGCTGACTTAAGAATGATCACCCTGTATATTTGAAAGTTATTGTTAATTTTAAAGATGAAGCAAAATTGAGGCATTGTCCTGAATAAAGGCCCATAGACAAAATATTAGTTTCAAGAAAAAGCCCAGTGAAATTTTGTAAACATATCATTTTACATTAAAGGGATGTCAGAGATACGTCAACAACACACAGCGTTGCCAGATCGCTAAAAAAATTTCAGGATTTATAGTTTAAAACATGGCGATTCAGTTTAAATGATCTCCGGAAAAAAGGCCTATCGACCAATAGGCCCCCTTTTAGGGGAATGCCTCAATTACAGGTACTTTACTCTTGAGCAAAAATCACATTTTTGCCAAACCTCATAGATGACTGATTTAATTTAGGATGGTTTCCTTTAAAGTGTTTGTAGCTTTTTTTCGTAAAATTAAAAATAAAAGTTTTCCATTTGACGCCAAGCTACGTAGACCCGCTGTATGTTGCAGTTTTTTACCTTTCTACTTTTTCTTAACTTTAGTACTTCTGTCTCATAATACTTCAGCTGTTGAGTTAATACATTATTTTGGTGGTTTAGCCATTGCTCATATACCATTTGTGTCTGCTTATCCTGTTCTGTTACGATATTTTCCGGAGGTAATGGAGGAGCAGGCAACAAATTCGCATTAAACATCTGAACTCTAGTAGTTATTTCTGTAGTCGACTGAGCACTTGCCATTTGCGCAGGTCTGTTTTGCTGCCAATGCGGTTGCACAGCATGGTCGGCATTACCTAAAAAATATATGATTTCTTAAAACCAACAAACATATATCGATGGTCTAGTTCACAAATGTTGTGTGTGCATATTTCAAAAAAGGTGACTTCTATACACTATATAACACCGGCACACAAAAAAGTTTGATGTGCACCAGACGCGACCTATCTACGGTTATGTTTTTCGACCCTCTGAATCCGAATTTCAAGTCAGTTTAGACTTTACGGGTCCCAATTTCGAGTAAATTACAAAAAACTTTTTTGTGTACCGCTGTAATTATCTAATTATTATATACAAGAACTTTTCTATGCACATAAGTAGCAAATAAAATATTTAAACTCGAAGATGCCAGCACCATTTTCCAATCGTGTTAAGACTTTTAAAATAGAATTATGGAAAGTTTTTAAATTTCATATAACTTAAAAAATTTGCACTGTATAAATTATCCATCGATATAACACTTTAAATCTTCATAGACGGCGACAACAAGGTGCATGGGGATGCACTTGCACCCCCCTGTCATAAAAGAAGATACACTGAAAATATTACCAGACAACGACATGCAATAAATAAAATTTGATAAATATTATTTAATCTGAGAAAAATCTGCATTTGAGGATTGATATAGTTAATGTTATGCTAAAAATTAATTCACGATAAATGTATAAATTAAGCCAGAAACTGTTAAATATAAAAGTATCAAGATTAAACAATTAGAATTTTATGGTTATATTGAACAGTTTATACAGTGCTTGTCTAAAGTTAGGACCTCACCCCCTCCTTACTATTGAAATTTTTGATATTTTTTCATAAAAATATAAGGACTTTAATGAGACAACATAAGCCAAATTTTAGGTAAAAAATTACAAATATAAATGCCAAACTAAGATTTCGGCGCCATTTAAAAAAAAAGAATTTAAATGGAAAAGGGGTCTTGTGGCACATCATTTTTTAAAAAGTTAGGTATACTTGATGTGGTATTTTCTTAAAGATCTATTTAATGATAAAATTGGTGATAATATACAGGGTAGGGCAAAAAGTAAATATTTTTTAATGATGCACCCTGTATATTATATCACCTTAGAATTATTTTTTAAAGAACTTTAAGAAAATACTACATTAAGTATATACCTTGATTAATCTTGGAAATATGGCGATCCAAATCCGGTATTCAGGTAATTTTCAAAGTACCGCCATTTTGTATTAGGTAAAGGTATTGAGTTTATATTCTGGGGTTCCAAAGGACTTGTCAGGAGCTTTAAAATGATGTATTACAAGACCCCCTTTCCATTTAATTGTTTTTGTCAAAATGGCGCCCAACTCTCATTTTGACTAATATATTTCATTTATTACCTAAAATTTGGTTTATGTTGTCTTACTTAAATCCTTAATTTTTAATGAAAAATATCAACGAATTCATCAAGTTAGGAGAAGGGGGTCCTGACTTTAGACAAGCACTGTATACCAGGTGCCTACGAGATAACTGGGAAGCCTGGTATTTTCTTAAGAAGTGTAACCCGACTTCAAAATTTGGGTCTAATGTATGGCTGGATAGGATGCAGATTTCCACTGTTTCAGATTTTATGTGGCATTTACGGTTTAATCGGAAGTGCTCTTAACTTTGTTCTTTAAAATGAAACACCCTATATATTTGTCTAAAAATTACTCCTACAGAAAATTCCAAAAATGTACCACATGTCATATCCTAATTAGTTTTTGAGAAAATGGCGTTAGAAAATGTCATGTTAACCGCCATTTTTATCAATTTCTCAAAAAACAAATGACGGTAAAAAAGGGCTAATGCGATTTTTTTACACATATTTGATGAATTTTATATCCTATTACCGCAAAAATACATTAATTAGTTTTTGAGAAAATGGCTGTCTAAAATATCATGTTAACAGCAATTTTTATCGATTTGTTAAAAAATAAACGATGGTCAAAAAGGTTTATCTTAAGGGTCCTATTAAAGCAAAAATATAATTCCCGCTTTTACCGGAACTGCCCAAGAATAAAACTTTTGATAGTAAAGAACTTCAATAATTCAAATATAAAATAATAATAATTTAATAAAACAAAAGTTAGTTTTTGTAAAAAGATCTGTATGGTCCAAAACCTAAAACTATCAGATCTCAAATTGTATCAGTGATGACAAGGTTTGGCAAAAATATTAAATTTTTACTTAAGAATAAAATACCTTAATTTTTGTTATGTATATGTGTGTTGTGTATCGAAAATTATAAAAAATAAATATGTTTAGAATTAAAAATAGCTTTTAAATATGCAAGTATCACATTTTTTCCAAACCTCGTAAATAACTGGTACAGTTTGATATCTAATGGTTGCCTTTCACGCTTAGGATCATGAAAAACTTTTTAGAAAGAATACCTTTTTTTTGAAAAACAAAAAAATTATTTGACGCCAACTTACTTGGACACACTTTATAAATATTAGGGGTTTCCATAGTATTGCAAGATAAAAATTATGTTACAATAATACCAGTGGACCGGTTTGAAACTTCAAATTTTACATGATTAATTTTTTTGACTTTAATATTATGTTTTTTTTTAATAATAAATCGTCGTTTTTCTCATCACAGAAAAACATAGTATATTATACACGGGAAAAAAATAGACTTTAGCTCTCGGTTTATTATATCCCTTCGCTTCGTGTCGAGAGTGAACAAAACCTCGAGCTAAAATCTAGAACTTTTTTCCTTGAATAATAAATAACTATTTTTAATACCATCTGGGTACCTAATAGTTTTTTGCGGATTTCCCCAGTTTCCCCAAAATGGATGTATTTCGTTTTGCATCTACTCATACTACATTTTACAAGTTGTTTCCTAATTGCGGTAAGAAAACTTAAGGGCGTATTCCTGGGCTATTTTTATTTTAAAAAAGTTAGAACACTTAATTTTTAAGAGATAAAAATGCCCCAATGTCTCTTGTGTGGTCCAGGATATGCGGTTTAGCGTTTTTTTTTTTTGTTAAACTAAACAAGCTACCTAAAAACATGAAGAAACAAAAAAGTTGAATTTTTAGGTGTATCATCCGGAAAAAATATAAAAGTCTGTAGCGTACATTTTTTTGTCAATAATATTAGCTAAGATGATTCCCACGCCGCCACTGGTCTCACAAATAAAATTTACTTTAAGGCTAAATTAAGTTTCTATTTTAGCAAACCACACAGCCAAAATTGATTAAAATCGGACAAGGCATATTTTTTATGTTTTTATAAAAACTCGATTTTTTTTTAATTTCACACCCTGTATCTTAGGAACAAAGCATTTTCGGACCTATGTTTATAAAAACTTTTTTCATAAAATTGGCTCAGGAATATGCGCTTAGATTTTCTTACCGCAATTAGAAAACACCTTGTATGATTTTATATATATTATTTTATAGTGATTTCATTATATCGGCTAAATATATTTTTAAGTATCCAGACGTAGAATAAGAAAAAAATTACCTTGTGAAGGAGGAGTGCCACCCATATGTCCACCACTAAAAACATCAGCCCTAAGCCGTTCAAAATCGTGATCGCTTAACATTGAAGACTCCGGTTCAATTCCTCTAGTACTAACATCTGTATTTGATGGCTGATTCTGTTGCTGTTTTTCCTGTTCTCTTTTCTCTTGCTCTAACAAATCTTCAAGTAATAAAGGCTGTTCCTAGGAAACATCATGGATATTAATGTATTTCAATATTGAACCATAAAAAAATGCATGCAAAATAAATTTTAAACATTTATGAGCTTTGAGAATGAGGATTTTTTTATAACCTATGCAACGTAAAAAGTAAGTTAACCATATTAAATTACAATTTTAAAGCATCCCGAGTCTACTAGACGTCCGCCGGAATATGATTTAGTAATATTATTCTCATGTATAATTTTACTTTAATTAAAGAATTTTATACATCTAGAAATCCGGAGTAGCAAAAAAAAATAAAACTGACCTAAAATAATACCAATAAGTTAAGAAATTATAGAGGGTATCCGGTAAGTATATGTCTAAAATTTAGGAGCGTGTAGGAGATGTCAAAATAATACTAGTCTTTTATATAAAATAAGTTCCTAAGTTGTCCCATAACGCAGATATGGGGCTTAGAAAGGGGCTCCCGAAATTACTTTTCAATCCGTAACTTTTAAGTGGCCCTGTATATTTCAATAAAATTTTAAAATGTACTATGACCAATTTTAATGACAATGTATTTTTTAAAAAATCTTTAAAATGTTCTGTACCTAATTACTTAATCAAAATCATCTGCAAAGAGGATCTTCTTTAAAGATATCTAATCTGACAACTGACATAAACAATTGTATATAATATTCAGTTTATCCAGTTCACTTTCATTTTGAAAAAATAACCACGCAACACAAGATTAAAATCGTTTTAACTGTAAGAGAAAATGTAAGATCCCAAAATATCTGTATTTAACCGAATTATTGGGGATCTAATACCAAAATTTGAACAAAACACTAAAACTTATGACACCAAAAGAGTTTTTAAGGCCCTCTTCGTTTTTAACATACAGGGCGATTTTTTTTCCATTTTGGAGCTTCCCTCATATTTCACTTGTCTTGTAACTTATAACCAAACCTTATAAAAAAACTGGTAATAGTAAATATATTTACGTAGAATCCAGTGGTGTAGTTAGATTTTTTTAATCAATCAACCAAACATATGATTTATCCAATGGAACACCCTGTACATTTCTTAATCATTATATTTTGGATAAGAGCTTTCTAAAAATATACAATACTTAATGGTTACTTTCTTCTTTTATATTCTATATTGATGATTTTATTTAAAAATTGAATTTTGCACCGTGCGCCATGATAAAGACCTTTTAATCAAAGAATAAAGTTAGCCCTTAGTTCATAATTTGTTTACATTTTACAGTAACGTCTCAGTTTTAAATACTTTATCCCGCCCAGCACCCCTACTCACCCTTCGCTTCCAAAAGTTTGTTAACCTAAGAATTAATTATGAACTACATATTTTGGAACAGCGCCACTGTGTTTATAATCAAAACGCTGTACAAAATTAGTATGTATTCTTAATTAAAAAAAACAAAAAAAATATGAAATTTAAAACCACATAGTAGAAAACAACGATTAAAACTGATACCTTCGAAATTTAAATATCAATAACAATTTTGTTTAGTTTCATACACAGTGCCTCGGCCAGTTATTAAATATGGACTTTATGATAAGAGTCCTTTTAGAACCTTTTAAGGGGTTCTTTTGACGAGTTTACCATACATATTTTTAGCGCCATTTATGGAAGAGGCGCTTTAACCCAGCCTGTTAAAGTCAAATGTTTCGGGTGTCGGAGTAGGCGAACGTGTCACATGCAATTTTTACACATTGTGCCAAAAATCTTAAGGTTTGAGCCTTATGGTTTTATGACTGTAACCGTTACAATTTTGGAAATATTGTTTTAAAATTACATGTTAACCATTGGGGTAAACTTGTCCGACAAGAAAAGTGACGCGTTCGCCAAGTCCGACACTCGAAACGTTTGACATTGGCAGGCTGGGTTAAAGCGCCGCTTCCATAAATAACGATATGAATATTCGTGGTAAACTCGTCAAAAAAAACTATAAAAATTTTTTAAAGGGTTTTTATTATGAAGTTCACTTCATTACTAGCCCAGGCAGTTTTGTATTTTTTCTAAATTAAATGTTTAATGATTAAAAAATATGAAAAATCATATGTTTGGTTCATATCTCAAAAATGATAAAATAAAAAAATGTAACTACAACACTGGATTTTACGTAAAAAATATCAACTAACATCAGTATTTACTTTTGTTAAAAGTTACAAGACAACTTTAATACAAGGTGGGTTCCTAAATAGAAGAAAATAAATTTCACCCTGTAGGTCAAAAACGAAGAGGGCTATGAAAACTGGTAAAAATATCGACATTTTAAGAACAGTCAGTGAGCTTTCCTTTCGCTGAAATCTCCATTTTCTGATGGTGTAAAAAATATACATAACCACGGTATTCTTTTTCAGAAAGTGAATTTTCATAGGACTAGTAATTTTGCCAGAAATCAACAAAAACCGTTTTTACCCTTAATAACTCTCTTCCTTTCACTTCCCACCCTCAGATGGCCTGTAATTTATTTTTCCTTTCTTTTTTGACTTTTTGAAAATGCCGATATTTTGACACGTAAATTTTAAATTGAAATTAAGAATATTTTTCCAATATAAAGTCAAAATAATTTTTGTATAAAAATAAATACTTGACAATAAAATATATATATATATATATATATATATATATATAAATATATATACACAGGGTGTTATTTAATAAGTGTCCGATATTTCAGAGAGTGATTTTTCAAGTATTTTTAAGGTAAAAAGTTCCTATGAACGTGTGGTCTAAGATGCTTCGCTTTCAAGATACAGGGTGTCAAAGTTTTATTTTTATTTATGTTTTTTCTGCATAATTTCCTAAATAATGCCGATTTCCGAACGAAAATTGGTACCTGGGGGTTTTTTGACATGAGAAATTTGAATTTGTTCTTAATTTAGCTCTTACTTGTAGAGGGCGCTAGCCACATGTATATTCTCACTTTCAAAGGCTCATGATTTTTGTACAACCCTGTATTTACATTTTTGTTAAAAGAAATGGATTCCTTAGTCATTTTTACGTAAAAAAGGTACTCTTATTAGATGACGCTAAGAGCAACCGTTTTCGAAATATTTTAGTTTAAAGTAATCGATGCATACGCTTAGTAATAAATATGCTAAGTAAAGACCGGCTACTTGATAAAACCGTTAGATTTTCTCTTATTTTTACCATCTTCTCTTTAGTTCTTGTTTCATCTCCGTTTCTGACTCTGTTTGGGTCTTTTGGATTTTCTCCATTTGTTGTCTGGTTTCTTCTTGACTAGTTCGGATTTCCTTCATTTCTTCTTTCAGGGATTCTTGACTGATCTTCATGTCTTCTTTCAGGTTTTCTTGGCTAGTCTTCGCTGTTTTTGATCTTCTTTCAGATTCTTGACTGATCTCCTTCGTCTTCTTCAGGTTTTCTGGCTGGTCTCTCATTGCTTTTAGATCTTCTCTTTCAGATTCTTTGACTGACTTCAGCGTCCAGCTCTCTTGGCTGGTCTTCATTGCTTTTAGATCGTCTTTTAGAGATTCTTGACTCGTCTGCATTTCCTTCTTTAGGTCTTCTTCAGGATTCTTGTTTTTTCCATCATGTTTTCAATTAGTGCACCACTTCCCATAACTGCTGTTTGTTGTCTGGTCTCTACTGGTATTCAAAATTTTCTTCTGATACTTCGGCTTCCTTGGGGTAATCTGCCGTTTCACTTCTGACACCAAATGTTCCAATTCGTATAAACATCGTGTACCTTCGTTTTTATACCTTTATTAACAATGTAACGTAACTATGGTTACAATAACGGCAAAATCGTAAATTGTCAATGTCTCGAAGTTTACAGCACAAAAAGTCGAATATGTACTAACTGGATCCGAAGTTTCCCGTCGCCCTTTTAGTATGGTATGGAAGAGTAAAGAATGATCTAGAATATTCGAGAAATATCGTGAAAATTCCATAGTACATGATGGCATAAAAGTTATTAATAGATAATTCGGGCGTTTTCGAAACCCTCTCTCAGAAAGCGAAAGAACTTGAAAAAATTAAGGTAAATTATTTAAATAAATTAACAAACTAAATTAAATGATCCTAACTCTATAAAATTCTATAACCTAAACACATTTTTGAAAGTCTGTAAATAATATTGTAAAAATAAAATAAAAACCAAACCTCGTTATTTGAATATTTCACATAAAATTTGTGGTTATGTAAAAAAAGCGTAAATACAAAGGTTGTAGATCTTTCCATTGCCTACAACTTTGCTAGTTATGTTTTTTTTTCATAAGACTTGTAGTTTGGCCGAAAATCGAGAAAAACCTTTCTTTACATTTTAGTCCCCCGTCCCGTCCCGACGTCAGATCGCCCGTAATTTATTTTTTCTTTAATTTTTGTTATATTTTCTACCTTTTATAATGGGTTTTATACTACTATAATTTAATAATAATAATGTTAAATAACTTAAAATACTTCAATTCCTCCCAATTGAAAATTTGTATCCTGATTGTGGACATGATACTGTAAGTAAAAAAAAATGAGGTGGCAGTATGCTGGGGAAAACTCATCAGCTGATAAATTTAAATAGGCAATTAATTCTTCCGATTGGCTCCTACGTTACACCGTCAGGGCACCAGCTGGCAAGTATTCCACCTGGATATGTATAGCCAACTGACTTCTTTATTTATTACCAAGAACACATAGGCCGCGGTCCGAATTGTGCTCACAATATTTACTACGTATAGACTTCGTGGTCCGATTTAAGTGAGCGCGCCAACATCTGTTTGTACTATTAATAATTCGGACCACATGTGAGTGTGCTTACGAATTAAACACGTTCAACGTAACCTAACAAAGCATTTTTTGATATAAATAAACATGAGTTGAGTATGTGGTATAACTGATGAAGATGAGAAAAAGCTTCTATTTCAAGCAATTTTCGAATCGGGGAAAGTGACGATAGATACATTTTATTTTGGATGCTTGAAATTACGGACACAATACATAGTGTCAAACAAATGGCGCCAAAAAACGTCAATGCTCACGGTACTAACAATCAGACCTGCGAGTACTGTCAGCACTAGGGTGTGACGTCACTGCGTGCGTGGGCAGTTACTACTGCTCATCCCACCGTCGGCGCCGAAACTGACGCTCACAACGATACATGTACAACTCTACTGAAGCATTTTACGAGTTATCGACTAAGAGGAAATTGGCCATAAAAATCTGTTGCTGGCCAGTATGTTATAAAAATACATTTAAAAAAATGCGTGTAATGTGTATATAAAGGGTAACTTTGTGCTAAAAAAGATTTATTTTTCATAGTACCTAACGCAAGTTTCATAATTATATGATTGACGTAGGTATGTAGTTGTTTATAATTTGTATAAAGTGACATTTTAGAAAAATTGTTTAGTGGAACAACCTTAATGTTGTGTAACTCAAAATTTACTGTGAAAACCCGACACTGTACACTAGTAAAACTAGTAAAGAGCAAGCAATTACTACAAGATCTCACCTCAAGTAAAAGCGGTCTCCTTTCAAAGTGTGGGTGCATAGGAAAACCTTGCAGAGCCATGGAATGCATGAGTCCCACGTGATGATGAACACCAGGCCCCATTCTCAATCCCATCTACCACACACATGCAATTAACAGAAAACCAGACCAGCCTCAACCAAAGTTAGTAAATATTACAAGAGCAAACAGTATGGTAAAAAAACCTAATCAGCCACTAATGCATAAAAGTTTAAAGATAATTTTGTCAACAATAGTAAACACTTATTTAATTAACTTACATGAACATAAAATATAACTCTTACAATTTTAAAAATAGCAAATTTAGCAAACTGAATAAAACAGACACACAAATTAGTAAGCAAATTAAACGAAGCATATTTAAGTAAATAAATAAATAAATAAATAAAACTCTATGGTAAATTTATTATTTCAAGACATTAGGTAGCATGTAAAATATTGGCCTATTCGAAACTAATCTGTAGAAAAAAATTATGTAGTTGCCCACCAAAAATCCCAATCATCTTGAACACATATAAGTTAATTTGTCATATTAGTTCCTCTATTTTAGTATATTATAAAATACAGGCTGATTTTTAACCTACACGCATAAACTTGGGAAATAATTGCTAAGGACAAACAGTGAATAATAATGGAAAAAAGTTCTTAAAATATTTTAAGCGTGGGAAATAATAAATTATTAAAGAAAAAAAGATGTGAATTTTAATGACAGTAATGACTAATAATGGAAAACAAGTGACTTGCTATTTTAAATCAGAAATAATTTGGTATAATAATTACGTCATAACTGTAATTCGTATCGCGCAATCTGATTATATCTGACCGTCGAACAACGAAGTTGCTCATTTAAAAAGTTCTTACTTTTTGTGTTATTCACCACGGACCAGGTACAACCACTAATCAGTGAAGATGGTCCAGGTGAATGACATAAAAAGCAAACAATTTTTTTCCTAACTGTCAAAAGAAGAAGATTTCTTTTTCATCATCATAACTTTTTATATTCGACCAGCGTAGATTCAGATGATTGTTATGTAACAAAAAATAGTTAACGAAATTTCTTTATTATTATGTACCTATTATTTGTGCTAAAAATTCACAAATGACTAATTTCACACGAGTGGAAATATTGTTGCACGAGGTGTCAGCCGAGTGCGATAAACCCACGAGTGTAAGAAAGTCATATTCACACAAGTAATATACACTATTTTTCCTACGACCACAAATTATTTACAAAAAAATAAATAAAAATTAGTTTGTTTGCCTTTACACAAAAAATAGGGAAACAACTGATAACTTTGCAACACTAGGGTGATATATACTTTTTCTCACTGCTGTATATTAGACTGTTTGACAATATTTTTAAATCGAACATCACTAATAGCTTTGTATAACTGTCATCATTTTGGAATTTCAAAAGGTTTTAACTTAAAACATATTGCATGGTTTTTTCAATGTAATTTCAATTAACAGCCAAATTTATTTTAAATAACAATATGACAGCGATGACAGCTTTATATTATACTTTGTAACACTACTGTTGTAAAGTACTTTGCAACACTAGTATGATATAAGGCATTTTCTATGCATGAAAACAGTTTGCTATTTGCTATTTTCACATGTGGTTGTAGGAAATATGTATTATTTATATTGGTCATTTGTTTGTCCTAAGCAATAATTTTCCAAGTTTGTATATTTTTTCAATTTAAACTTACATATCTATAGCATATATTTTTGTATATTTATTTTTTTTTATTTCAATTTTTCTATGCACTTAAATTATAACATGGGCAATATTAAAATGGGTATGTTAAATTTGTGACTAACCTTTAATTTTATAATAAAATAATTACTACTGTAACGCTAAATATTCTTTAAACTTTTGCATTTTACTTCTTTATTAACTTATTAGATTCTTATAAATTTCTACAATAAAATTTGCACTTGCATTGGGAGTACTCAAAAATACTTTAAAAAACGACATTAATTAAAAATCATTAACCATGAAATAATTATACAGTGCCCCAAAAAATTAACCTTATTAAACTCAACTACTTTTATATCAGCTGCATATAAACATATATCACTAAAATTGATTTAATTAATTTTAATATTTCGCTTGGTGTAACTAAAAAACTATTGGTTCATAAATAAACAAAATTTAAAGTTGGTAAAGAAGAATTTTGGAATTCCATTGTCTTTATTTAATTTATTCACACAAAGTTTCGGGCAGAACTATCTCTGTCTGCAACCAAACTGGGAATAATTAAAACGCTATATAATCGCGCAACCACAATATGCAGCGACAGTGCAACCCTGGATACTGAACTAGGAATGATCAAAATGGATCTGCTTTAAAATGGGTATGCTGAGAGATGTATAAATAGTTGTAATCTGGAACCACCAGTGCGACCACCTAAGCAAGATACTCTCTCTCTCCTAACAATTCCATATGTGAAAGGAACGTCTGAAAAGATTAGATAAATAGCCAAGAAATATAAAATCAAAACCGTCTTTAAGTCAGGATCTACATTACGAAGCCTTTTGACACAATGGTAGAGGAGCCCAAGAGGGGATTTTGGGGTTAACTACAGCGCGGCAGATTAATATACCGTAGAATAGCTGGTACCCGGGTAAGTACCTTCACCAAACATGAGCTTCGTATAAAGGGCCGATCATAAAAAACAAAAATATATCGATCAGAAATTGTCGAGCGCGTCAGATTAAGATAGGGTGAGTTAATTACGTGCTAAACACTGTATATTCCACTAATCTGACAATTTCACGGTGACGTAAAGGAAACAGAGGGCTACAAAAAAACGTCAGTTTAACATTTTCGAGCGTAGCTTTTTTAAATTTTAAAGAAAATAATTCAGTGATAACATAACATATATAATACGATATGACTAGAACGATTTCCACAAGCCGAAATAATAATAGTATTTTTTGACATATTTAAAAGTATATAGACGCTTCCCCCACCGATAAAAAGGTATACATTATATAAGATTTTTTCTTATTATCATCTAAACTTTGCAACCTAATAGGTCTCTATGACGCTCAAGTAAATCCCCATTTAGCATCGTGGGCCCCTACTACAAACACCCGATTTATCTAGACAAGAGAAAGATTGTATCTACCAGGGTCCTAATTCTCGAGCATAAGAGAACGGATTCTATCACATCGCTAAATGATCGTTCACTTCTCGGGCTATTCTCCTTGCAAGAAAAATCGGATTCTCAAACGCAGAGGAAGCGATGTGACCGTGAGACACATGCTATAATACAAAATAAAATTTGTATCATCCAAGAGAAAAGTATTTAATCTGTGCAACATTTCCCAGAAACCGCGGTTTCTATCGTGCTTTTGTTGCAGATTCTAATGGTTTTTATTGGTCTATAGGATTGTATTGGTTTTTTGACAGGGGAGAACGTTGTTGTTGTTCATCTGCTTCTAAAAAGAAAATATAGTTTTTAGGCAACTTTGTGGCAAAACTTAAGCAGACATACCTTGAAGATTGTTAACAATTCTATACCGGGTGTCAACGAATCTATTAGACAAGCCATAACTTTTAGAGTATTGGACATATCAAAAGAGACTTGGTATGAGTAAATCGTATGAAAAAATAAGAGTTTTCGCATATTTTTTACCTTTTGGTTACTTTCGGTTTAACCGGAAATTACTGCAATTTTGAATTTTTAAATGTAACACCCTGTATAGTTTTAACACTTTTGGATTCCTGAGACAATTTTAAATAGTAATTTGACAAGTTTTTACGCCTACTTAATTTTTTGAGAGCCATTTGTAGTACTGCATCTAGGTGGCTATGGCCCTTTATTTATGACTTTATTTTTATGCCGATCGCAAATTAATTTGTATCGATAGAGTCGTCAAAAAATTATTTATTCAAAAAGTGTTTGTCTAAAAGGGTTGCCATTTGAAAAATAATAGTTAGGTACCGAAATGTCAATTTACCATATTGTTTTATTTCTATCTTTTATATTAGTCACTAAAACTTTGCGATTGTATTTTTCTAACATCACCTAGGGTAACTAGATTAATTTGCACCCAATCATTGTAATGCACCTAAATGCAATTTTAAAAATGGCTCTAAAAAATAAAGTAGTTTAAAATCTTTTTAAAAATGTTACTTTCTGACTTAGAATTGTCTCAGGAATCCAAGAATGTCAAAATATACAAGGCATTCTATTTAAAAATTCAAAATTGGAGTCATTTTCGGCCAAATCGGAAGTGACTGGAAAGTGTAAAATATGCGTAAACTCTTATCTGCTCACACAATTTACCTACCAAGTCTCATTTTGATACGTTTAATACTCTAGGAGTTATGGCTTGTCTAAAAATTCGTTGACACCCTGTATAACGCAACTCTTCCTCCCATGGAATCCATGTAAATATAAAAGTCTGTTAAGTAAATTTGAAACTATAACTCGCACTAACCAAAACTTAATCACACAACACGAAAAATAAAGAATAAAATGTGATTAAAAACCACCAAAATTAACATACAGTGCGGCGGCGCGGCGTGCGCATACGTTCTCTTACGATGGGTCCGTTCTCACCAAAAAATAGAGGAGAAGCAGGTTCTCTCGCAATCGCGTGATGGGAGCAGTCATTTGCATTCAAGAATACCTATTTAAGCTTTTTGAGAGAACTCCGCCCATTTTTCTCATGAGAACACTGTTCCCCAGTTTCAGGACCCAGGTACCATGCCAGTGTGGAGGGTCGTGCATTGGAGAAACAGAAACGCCCTTTAAATGTAAGACTTGCAGAGCACAAAGGGGAGAAACATTAAAATCAGAGATCGCTGACAATGTTTGGTCTCAACAACATAATATAATATACATAAAAGTTGGAGAAAGCGCAAATTTAAGGAAGGCGTCTTTATTGAAAACAATAATAATATTTTTAGCAATCCAAGTGTAGACGTACCGAACATTTGGAAACCACTCTTAAAGCGTACCAATGCTGGCGCCTTAGGTGAATGATCTTCAGTGTATACAGTGTGTCCCAGGATAGGTGTTACAAGAGGACAAATGGACTAAAAACATTTCAATTTTAAAACGAAATTTTGGGAAAACTGGTTGCATAATCCAAAACTAATAATTACAAAATTTTACTCCACTTGGTATTATACAGGGCTAGTTATAACTAAAAATATGAAAAATGCCCAGGAACTAACTAGAGTTGAACCTCTATAACTCAAAATTCAAGGGACTTTAAGTTAAAGAGAGTTCGAGAGATTAGAAGAAGTAGCATGAGAGGAACAGAATTGACTTTGACTTAAAGAAAATTTCGACTTGTGGAGTTTCCAGTTATAGAGGTTCGACAGTACTTTCATTTTTAAAAATAGACCAAACTTGTATAAGTAAATGTTGTGGAGAATTGAATTTTGTCAAAATTTAAATTCAGAGCATAGGAGTAAGAAAAAATGTTAATGTCAATTATTTACATTACGCATTACAACAATTGCAAATAATTAGCAAGAGGGAGCCAAATTTAAAAGAAAATTTAATAATTTTATTATATATTTTTTTTTTAATTTGATGCCTTAAGCCAATTATTTTAAAAACAGTTAATGCATAATGTAAAAAAAATGACAAAAATAATTTGTTTACTTTAATTCTTTAACTTTAAATTTTGACAAAAATTTAATTCTCTACAACATTTACTCCTACAATTTTGTCCAATTTTTAAAAATAAAGGTATTTTACTCATGGTCATTTTTCATATTTTTAGTTATAACTTGCCCTGTATATTACCAATCGGAGTAAAATTTTATATTTATTAGTTTTGGACCATGCGACCAATTTTTCCAGTAGGACGTTTAAAAATTCCAAAATTTTTGATCCATTTGTCCTCTTGTAACACTTATCCTGGGACACACTTTCAACTCAGTAGGTTTAGCAATTAGATTTAGTTAACACTTGAAAATTGGACAGAAATAGTACGGCCCGAAATGTTGTGTGAATAAGTTAAATACAGACAATGGAAGTCCGCACTTCTACTTTTACTACTGAATTACTGTCGTAGATAAAATTAAAAGTTCATGATTTATATTTCTTCCTAAATATCATTAAGGTGCGATTCCGAACACGGCTGTAGACTACAAACCACTGACGACAGCAGCAAAGCCATTCACATTACCAGGAACACTACTACTTACTCCCAAAGGCGAAAGCGAAATAATTATAATGCCCTGCCGCTACCATCAGCGGTTTGCAGTCTGCTGCCCTGTGTGGAATCGCACATTAATTAAATAATGGTTTTCTTAGAGCAATACAATTACCATACCCTACGCAATTATTATTACATCTAAATATATTAGCAGTATTTAGAACCATAATAAAATATTAAAAACAAAATAGAAATACACAAACAATAAATAAATTAAGAACAAAAAAATGATTAACTAAACAAGCTACATGACTAATAGTTTTTATTGTAAAATAAACTATCTTTTTTAATCTGAGTAAAATAAAATGATGATTAAGAGATTATTTTATAATGTAACCTGAAATAAATGCAAGAGCACATAAAAGCAAAAATATTCAAATTCATTTTCTCCAAAAGAAATATGTGATAAATAAAATAGTATTTAACATTTTATGAAATACACATTTACAATGTTTAAAGGGTAAGTTTTGCTTTAACAAATAGTTATTTGTAATTATTAGCATTTTAAAAATTTATTTTAATAATTTAATTTACCGACTATTTCAACAAGCAAATAAAAAATATACCACGCGTCCGCGAATATGTGGGCCTCTCTTGGATTTATACAGAACAAACGAAAATAATATGAGATATATTAGAGAAATCAAAGTAGTACTTTTGGATAGCCTAAACCCTTAGCTAAAAAAGTGCTCCTGTTTTATATCAATAAATTGAAGCTTTTTCGAGAAATTTTTTGCTTAAACAAGGATGTATTTAATAATTTTGTATGTCAGTTTAACATGGGCTCCATCTAAGCCTATGCATTCTGTAACTATAATTATCGAAGATTATGGAACACTCTATTAGGCTGCAACACTAATTTTTATTACCGTGAAAATAAAAAAAAATCTTTTCTGAGAAGTTTTTTAGTGCTCATTGCAACAGACAACCTAATGTTTTTAGATGTTCCCACACAAGAAAAACTTGTTTGGGTAAAAAAACTTCAATTTAACGATATTTAACAGGAGAACCCTTTTTTGGCCAAGGGTTTAAGCTATACAAAATTACTATTTTAATTTGTCTAATATACAAGGTGTAAAAATAATTAGCACTATTATGTAAGGGTAAGTCCGTCCCAGGCGCCCTACTGAATGGAAAACTTCTAAGAGGGTACCATTTAGTCCTTAGTAATATCTGACATATTAAAAAAATATTTCATTATACCAAGGACTGTTAAAGTTATTCAAGAGAAAACGATTTTCAGTGGCGTGCTTTAATGGCAAATATCTCGGGCTTTAGAAAAAGTTTATAGGAACTTGTCATATTATTTTCACTTGTTCCATATGAATCCGAGAGATTCCCAGAAACTCTGTATATTAATTTAAATTACCCAATTAGTTTCAGGGAACGAAAACTAAATAAAAACAATATAAGCAGACAAACATGCCTCGTAAAGTTACAGCTATTATAGTTAGGGATCCCTTGTAGAAGTCATTACTAAGCTAATTTTTTCGTGAGTAGCTTCATTTTGACGAGACGACCAACTTTTCATTACAATTTTTGTTGGTGGTAGCATACAGGTGTAGCAGAGATTAAATATGTTGATTTCATAAATATTAAAAACTAGAATCACGTACCTGGTAATTTGTAGGACAATGTGGTTGTTAAATTATATAATTATTATTTAATCATCAGAAAAAAATTTGCTGGTAGTAGTTATTTTTCACGACATGGTTGACCATATATGTTGGTGGTAGGGGACTCTTTGATGAAACCTTACATTTTGTGGGACAAATATTTTTAGGTTTATTAAGATAATTATCTTAAAAATCAACAGTGAAAATACCTGTTTCTAATAAATTTTTGATATCTGACAAATCGACACATTTAATTCCTGCTACCGCTGTAAGCTACTACCAACAAAAATTGTTGTAAGGAAAAAGTTGGGCGTCTCGTAAACATGAAGCTCCTCACGAAAAATTAGCTTGTTAGTAATTTCTTTAAAAAATGGTCCAGGGATCCCTAACTATTATTGTTATAAGTAAAAATATGAATTTAAACATACCTGCTGTTGTACAACTTGTTGCTGAGAAATAACGTTGCCTGGATATGGTGGGGGTGGTCCAGGGTAAGGAGGAGGAGGTGGTGGCGGTTGTGCAGGTAATGGCATTCTCTGGCGCACAATTGGTCCAGAAACTGTTTGGGGTGTTTGATTTAAACCTGGCGACACTATGCGGGGGTCGTCGTTCGCGGACCTACTCGCATTGGAAGCTTTTGATTTTGCACTAAAAATATAAATGCATACAAAACACGTGAAAAACATATAAAATTGGCAAATTAGATTTTTTTTAATACTATAGATTGTTTAAAGCTTGAATTATAAACCCAGAGTACAAATTTTCCAAAAATTAACAAATGGTAATTTTGTAACAATTTCTTCATTTATCCGTGTCGTCTACTACGGAATATAGAATCATGAGAATATTATAATGTGATCTTTTTAGTTCGGTAAAAATAAAGGCGTAAAACTGGCTGAACAGTTACTATTTTAATCGGACCATTTAGGATATATAGGGTATAACACGGTCAATGGTACTTTGAATGGGACATTGGATTTTTTGAAAATTTGGCAACCTAGGTAGTTGCTTGTGATCCAGCGATATAAAATATTTTTAATCATGCAGCGTTGTCGCTTATACCAAAAAGTAGTTTCATATTTGATATTTTAAATGGAACACCCTGTATATTATAGTATTTTTGGATTCGCCATTGCTTTCTGAATCTTTTGCCTGATATTATTCTGTACCTAACTCTAACGGTTTTCGAGTTAATAATTATTTTCTACATTTTTGTTCAAAACATATCTCCAATTAAAAAATGGCTTTTATTATTTATCTGCATTCGAAAATTTGAAATTCAGGGTGTACCATCTCAAAGTTCTATCTATTGGTTTTGATGAAGAAATTTGTTTTGAATTATACATGGTCGTTTAAAATTCGTGATAGTACCTCTAAACATAAAAATTTTAAAGTCAGTTTTTTAATAAAACGCCCTGTATATAATCAAACTATCTGAAGGATCATCAAAATCTTTTTCAAATGATATATCATATTCCTATACCTAAATGCTATGGTTCCGGAGATAAAAGTAAATTTATTTAAAAATCAAAATTTAGCATAAGTACTTATCAAAGATAGGTATGAAATATTGTAACTAATAATAGCATTATGATTATTTGACAGTTAGTGTGTCACATTTTATGGCTATCTTGATAAGTACCTACTTATTATGCTAAATTTTGACTTTTAAAGAAACTTGCTCTTATCTCCAAAACCATAAACCATTTAGGTATAGGAACATGATATATAATTTGAAAAGGCTTTTGATGGTCCTTCAGATTCTTTGATTATATACAGGGTGTTTTATTTAAAAGACTGACTTTTGACCATTTTTATAATATCACGAATTTTAAGCGACCCTGTATAATTCAAAACAAATTTCTCCATACAAAACTAATTCATAGGACTTTGAGATGCTACACCCTGAATTTCAAATTTCCACGATTGCAGATAGAGTAATAAAGGCCATTTAATAAGAGATATGTTTTAAACAAAAATGTGGAAAATAATTATTTACTCGAAAACCGCCAGAGATAGAAATAAGATATTGTCAGGCAAAAAAATCAACATTTTTATAATATCACGAATTTTAAGCAACCCTGTATAATTCAAAACAAATTTCTTTATACAAAGCTATTTCATAGGACTTTGAGATGCTACACCCTGAATTTCAAATTTCCACGATTTCAGGTAGAGTAATAAAAGCCATTTAATTAAAGATATGTTTTGAACAAAAAAGTGGAAAATAATTATTGACTCGAAATCCGCCAGAGATAGGAATAGGATATTGTCAGGCAAAAGATTCAATAAGTAATGGCAGATATAAATACTATAATATACAGGGTGTTCCATTTGAAATATCAAAGATGATGGTACTTTTTGGTATAAGCGGCAACGCTGCATGTTTAAAAATATTTTAGATTGTTAGATCACAAGCAACTACCTACGTTGCCAAATTTTAAAAAAATTCAAGGTTTCGTTTTCCGTAAATTTACCATCGACCGTGATACACCCTGAATATGTTGAATTATGTTCGTGAACTGTGGTGGAAAACTGCTGTAGTTGAATCTTCTCATCAAAATAAGACAAAAGTTCATATAAACATACGTCTCAAACTTTTTAAAAAGGTTTAAATTCATAAATAATGTAGTTTGGTAAGATTTGTTAAACTAAATATAAACAGTACCTACATAATCAAATATTATCGTTGCTACATAATTGCAAAAAGAAAAAATCCGCCAATGTTTCTTGTATGGACCATTTAAGTGGACTTTATTAAAAAAAAAAAACATGAATATTTTGGTTTAGAATTCTTGTATGTGGGGTTTTTGTTTAACTTATTATCATAATACGCTGCTACTTAAAACTATAGACTCACACAAACATAATTGAGTAAATAGAATTTAGGATATTTACAAAACCCAATTTTTTCCGATTTTGATAAAAATATTTTACCATAGCAGTTCACGACCACCCATTATAAGATGTTATACCGGGTATCAACGAATCTATTAGACAAGCCATAACTTTACAAGTATTAGACATATCAAAATGAGACTTGGTGTAAGTAAATGGTATGAAAAGAGGAGAGTTATAGCATATTTCTTACTTTTTAGTAGTTTAACCGGACGTGACTCCAATTTTAAATTATTAAATGGAACACTGTATATTTAAACATTTTCTGATTTCTAAAACAATTTTAAATACTAAATTGACATTTTAGGAAGTTCTGGTTAGTTCTGGTTAGTTAGACCTACTTCATTTTCTAAGAGCCATTTGTAATATTGCATCTAGGTTGTTATGATCCTTTATTTGTGACTTTATTTTTAAACCGACCGAAAATATATTTTTTTAATGTCAAATTCTGACTTAGAATTCTATCAGAAATTCAAAAATGATAAAATATACAGGGTGTTCCATTTAAAAATTCAAAATTGGCGCCACTTCTGGTTAAACCGGAAGTTTTTGGAAAGTGAAAAATATGCAAAAACTCTCCAATTCCTATACCAAATCTAATTTTGATATGTCTAATAGTCCAGGAGTTATGGCTTGTCTAATAAATTCGTTGACATCCGGTAGATTTTGATAAAAAATGAGTTGGTACAGCATTAAAATATTATTAAAATAAATTAATCCAAATATAACATATGTGTTTAACAATAAGGAGAAAAAATCTAAAAAAAGGTGCATACAAAATACTTCAACTAAAAAAACATTAGGAGCTTGGTTTAGTTATGAGATTGTAAATGATAAACTAGTTAACAAATTATGCTAAAAAAAGATGTCTTACATTGAAGTAGTAGCCTCTGTTGAAAGTGTGGAGGTATCTGTAGCTGAACATTATTATTAGCTAAAACAATACCAACAATACCATCTGGTGTTTGTAACTTGGAACCTGGTGGCATTGGTCTTCCTTGCGCTGCTGCTTGCTGAACCTAAAAATACGTTAATTTTAAATATCGCCGGATTAACCGTGACTATGATGGCTATTTATTAAAGTTGTAAATAAACCCCAGATGGGCCACATTTAGATCCACAGTGGCAAGAAGCGTTTTTCATATTTTTACGACCTTGCGCAGTAAACAAATCGGGGGTGTGCGTACTTAAAAGCCATGGCAGAAATTAATACCGGCACAGCGTACCCTCCATACACGGTCTTTAGCTACCGTGCTTCGAACAGGAAACCCAGACAAGGCGTTGATAAATTCTTTCCGATAACGCGGATAACACATTTTTACGCCCATGAAGAGTAACTTTTGTTTCGCGCAGATAATAATATTGGTAATCCATCCAGATCAGTGAAATAAATTTACGGTTTAATAAAACTAAGGCCCATTTTGACAAACTCCAGTAAATTGTACCAAGTAGTATTAGTTAACTTAAAGTAATTTACATTTACGTTTTGCTTTCGTTAAATAGCAATTTTGGGGTGTGAAAAACGCCTTGCATTTTAAAAGTTTAGTTAAAGGTTATGCTTACGATGTTTACATACACCCTGTATATTATATCACCATTTAAAAGAGTACTTAAAGAGCTTTAAAAAAGCCCACATGTAATATATCCAATTTTTATTATTTTCGAAAATATAGCTATCATCAGGAATTTGGTAGTACACTGGCATTTTTAAAATAAAACATCCGATATATTGCATCACCATTAATTAGATATTTAAAAGACCTTTAAGAAATTATCAAATTTGTTATGTCTATCTCTTATAGTTTTGGAAATATGACCATCCAAATCTAAAAATTATGTTACATTTTTATTATATTGTTTGTTTCAGATGTGTTGAATGTTAAGTCATACTTTGTTGTTCTCTCTTTATACCATCAAAACCAAGAGAGACAAAAAAATTACGTCAGTGACGTAAGTAAGTCTGAGAGAAAAATCGTTAGTAATTAATGAAATGTCAACAACTGTCGTAATAATTTTTCGATTTAGTGTTTAGTACCTATGTTTTGAAATACCCGACTATCCAGACCTATTTTGCTGTAATGTGAACTTGTGCTTAACCTGCAACTTTGTGAACGCAAATTATTTATGCAGCGTAAGTTGTTCCAAACAATGTTTAATGTTAAGTGTTGTTTTGTGATTTTATTATAGGATTACCGTGAAGTGTTATTATTATACTGGGTTAGTAAAAGTACTGCAACTCTTAAATATCTTTCAAACCGCTAAAGCTACATTTACCAAATTTGGTATCTGGAAGGTATCGGTCATGAAGACTTTAATAGTAATATCGGCGCCGTTGTGCTACATGAATCGTTTTCGTTTTTTTTAATGGAATGTACAATTTATTCTATCGTAGTAAACTGCGCAGGCTAAATTTAATAAGTTTGCTAATAAATTTGCTAAGATATGACAACACCACATTTTAGGTAAAAAGTTCAGATGCGCTCAAATATATCTAAAACAACTTTGCTGCGTTTACAAATTTTGGTTTAAATATTTCTAGGCAAGTAGAATTAAGTTTTGCGCTACGTGTATTATTTTTGAAATTTTTAATGAAATGCCCTATTCAGTATAATTGCAATAAAAGGGCCTAGCCAACTTAGGTAAGATTTCAAATTTTAAAAATTTAATTTTTACCAGTTACCGAGATATGACAACACCGCAATTCTATTAAAATTTGGCAACAATGATGATATTACTGATCAATTAGACATGCCAAAACACCCCCAAATACCACATTTTGTAAACATAGCTTTAGCTGTTTTAAAGATATTTAGGCCCTAAAATGTATCATATCTCAATCACTAATACAGACAGAATTTTTAAAATTTAGAAACTTACTAAATCTGATCCGTCCAAATTAATGCAATAAACGTAAATGGGGCATTTAATTTAAAAAACTAAAAAAAATACATGTAGCACAAAGTTGGGAAATTTGTCAACAGTGCCTATATAGCTATTTGATTCCACTAACCCAGTATATACCGCAACAATATACATGGAGAAAAAGGTAAACTCTATTGAGTGCGGTATTGAATGTAAGTTAAAAATATTTAAATTCCCATAGGTTTAAAGTTTTATAAATTAAATAACGTCGTTTAATAAATATTCTAACAACTAAATTAAAAATGAAACTTTTTTTTTTGCTTTAATATATGTTACAATACACGACCTGCCCTTATCTGGATATGAAGCCAGGTAATATGAGAAAACATTCACCATCTCTGAAACAAAGTATATTATTACAGCTCTAAGCTAAAAGCACCAAGTTTAGTATCGTAGATAAAAAGGACATTATACCTATTTTTTAGATCTGGATGGTCATATTTCCAAAACTATAAGAGATAGACATATCAAATGTGGTATTTTCTTAAAGGTCTTTAAAACATTCTTTAAAATATCTAATAAATGGTAATCTAATATACAGGGTAGTTCATTTAAAAAATACTGGTTTCCTATCAAACCCCTAAGGATGACCATATTTTCGAAATATTTAAAATTTGGATATATCACAAGTGGGCTTTTTTCAAAGCTCTTTGATAGATCTTTTGAATAATAATAATATACAGGATGTTTAAATAAACAAATATTGTTTTGCAATAAAAAAACCTGATGTCCAATTGTGTGCAGCACGTTAATCAGCGGAAAAAATACTACTACTTCTCTAATTCAACCGACTTCGTATCTTCAATAATAAAGAAGTTAACAATAGTGCCGACTTAAGTTTGATCTCACCCTGTATATAATATTATTGTTTATTATAATCTTCTTAGCTTATTTTATTAAATGAGCTTTAAGTTTTGCTGCCTCCTAAGAATTACTTACTTTTGATAAAAAGTACATAGAAATTTAAAAATATTTTTCGTTTGACTTATTTGATATTAAAAAAAAATTAACTTGGTATTTTTGAGTAAACTCGTTAAATTATTTTTTATTAGTACAGTTACTATTACCATGTGCAAATGATTAATAGAACAGGTCAACAAAATAAAAAAAGTGGTCTGTGCTGGGTATCGGAAAAGCATTTTCTCACGTATTTTTTTCCGCTGAACACCAATCTAAAGTCAAGGTGTCAGGGAGGTACTGGCATTTTTTTATAGGAAGGGGAGTAGCACCTTGTTGTCCCGTTGATTTTGTACTTAGCGCCACTCTGTTCTTGGAAATCAGCACAGCCATTCTAGATTTGGAACTATTGAAAATTTAGGTTAAATACTGTACAAACAGTAATATTACCTACTTTTAAAAACCTTTAAAACTTTTTAAAGCCTTTAAAACAAGGTGCTACATAACTCCCCTTCCTATTCAAAAAAATGCCAGTACCCTCCTGGCACCAGAAATTCCAGTTTGACCCCTAGTTTTGACTTTAGATTTGTGTTCAGCGGGAAAAAGGTGAGAAAATTTTTGTCGGATACCCAGCACAGACCACTTTTTTATTTTGTGGACCTGTGTAGTTAATACAAGATGATTAATTAGATTTTAAAGCATTTAACAAAGTTAACTTTTATCACTTTTATTAATGTGTTTCTTAGCCTAAGTTGAAGCTCACTAGGTCTTCATTAATTAAAAGTCAAATTTAAAAATAGTAGAGAATGCCGTGTCGAAAATAGGAATAAAAATGTAAGTTAAAACACTAATAATGTAATTCAAACTGACAGATCTATTAGGACTAATTAATCATCTTTGTTAAACAAAATAACAATAAATGAAAATGAGTGCAACTTACATATTTTGACATTTTGCATCCTACCTGATGCAGCATTTGTTGATGGATTTGTTGAGCTGTAATGGCATGATGCATTTGTTGAGGTGAGGACTGTTGAATAGGTGGCGTGTCCGCCATATGAGGATTGGATGTGGGCTCGGGCGTGGAAGAAGGTATAGATTGAGCAGACTGTGGTGCTGCATCAGGAACAGACGGAGCTAAAGGCGATGACTGATCGGATTGCTGAGACATAATATTGTCTTTAAGCGGAGGTGGTTGTGGCAGTACAGATTCAGTACTAGGTTCCGTTTTAACAGATTCTTCAGGGTTTGGAGCGCTGGATGAATGCACTGGAGCAGTTTTTGTTTCATCTTGAACACTGCAAGATGTGGAAGTTGACGTAGCGGTGGTGGTTACGATGGTGGCATTAGTGGACTGAAGTGATGTGGTATTCTAAAGATAAAAACAAAATAGCTTATAATAAAATTATTAAAACATATAAAGGGTTTACCAATAGGAGAGTTAGAACTTTAAAATGCCACTAAGTAATAACTATAGGTAAAATGTAATTAAGTTTTATTTTATTAAAAAAGAAATTTATAGCATTAAGTTTTGAAAATAATATTATTTAAATATCCTCCTCTTATTTGTTTACTTGGATGGATTCTTATGAGCCAATTTCTGATTACTTTTTAATGATTTCACCCGGTAAATGTAATGGTGCTTAAAATATTCTGTTTAAGGTCACGAATCGCTCGTCGCGTATTCTCGTAGACCTCAGATTTCAGGTAACCTCACAGAAAATAATCCAAGGGTAAAAGATCGCATGACCTTGGCGGCCAGTTTACATTACCATTTTTTTTAAATAACCCGCATTCTGGTGATAAATTCAAATAATTAATTTTTTTATAATTTCTACACGTTATATAATCATGTATCTCTCCATAATAACTTGCTTGACATTTCTGAACACAACTATGACACTTTGATGACCTAATTTTAAGCAATGTTGCTACAGTAACATGTCAAAGTTCTGATGTTCTTATTGGTAAACCCTATATTAGCAAACTTTGTAAAATGTCTTTTAAAAACCCTAATTAAATATCTTATTTAGGTAGAGAGCAAAATTTAGTTATTTATTGCTGATACATTTTTGCACACTAAATTTGGATTTCATTACCTGTTTCTGTTGCATTGCTTCTTTTTTCTTTTCCTGTTTTAAATTATCATCTTCAAGATCTAAATCTAATATATTGGTTTTTTCTCCAGCTAAGGCTTCTAATTCCGGATCAGCATATTCCAAAATATTAAAGTCAGCACCCATTTCCGCTAATAGCTCATCATCGTCATCACCAAGACCGCCTAGAATTTCACTAACACCTTGTAGTTCAGCCATTGTGCCTGAAAAATAATAAAATATAATAATGTCCGAAATTTGTTTTAAATTACATTATCTTTTAAACATATTAAAATATGAATGCCAAATATTAGGTCATTTCAGGTATTACAATATTAACTGTATTTCTTACCCGTCTCCTGTTCTAACTTTTCTAGTTCTGCAGTCACATTATCTGGTATCTCTTGTTCATTGCTTGTTGCATTAGCTTGACTTTGAGTTACAGCATTCCCTACTGAAGCCTAAAAAAGGATAAAACATGACAACTTAGTACAAAAAAAACAATAAAATATACAGGGTGATTCAAAAATCGATCACAAAACTTAAGGGGGTGTCTACTTAACAAAATAAGGGTAGAACTTCATATATTTTTTTTTCAAAACGTCATTCGTTTTCGAGTTGCAAGCCGTCAAAGTTCAAGTTTTTACTTTTTGTTTTTTGAATTGCCTGCTTACAGGAAAACCGATTTGACTAATATTTGAAAGATAGGCTAAGTCGTCTGCGCTTCATCATTTTAGTAACAATTCACTTTAATTGTGTGCCGCTAGAGGGCACTTAACCTAGATTGCCAATTGTTTTCTTGTCATAATTGTTTAGTGTTGACAGCTACAGTAGTTTTTGGCATGTTTTGTAAAAGACTGATAGCAGGCCAAAAAGGTGTTCTTGATTTACCTTGCTAAATCCAACGGTTTAGACGTAAATCACCCTTAAAAATTAAGTGGTAAATTTACTTTTCTCATTTCGTTACCACCAGCTACCAGGTAAATAGCTATCAAAGTATACTAAGGCTGTCTGTTTAACATCAAATAAATTCGCTTTTTAAACTATTTAATTTATAATCTTAAAATAACTAATAATGGCTATTTTTTGCTTTTGGGGTCATTTGAAACAATTGGTGTACGATACTCCAATAATCAACTTCGAGGATCTTCGCTTCAGGAGAATCGAAAAGTGCCAAATTATTAAAGAAACACCAGGAATTTTTCATCGAGTTAAGCGACATTTTTTGAAGAGCCTTAGAAAATGTATCGAAGAAAATGGGGGACATTTTAAGAATCTTTTTTAGTTTGTTTCGTACTGTTTCATTAATTTTTAGCAATTAAATGTACATTGTAATAATACATATATGAATATTTACTAATTAGCCATTATTAGTTATTTTAAATTTATAAATTAAATAGTTTAAAAGGCGTATTTTATTTTACACTGACAGATTTATATAATTTGATAGCTATTTACTTGGTAGCTGGTGGTAATGAAATGAGAAAAGTAAATTTAGCGATATAAATAAAGAGCACCTTTTTTAAAGGCCTGGCATCAGTCTTTCAGAAAACATGCCAAAAACTACTGTAGCTGTCAACACTAAAAAATGACAAAAAACAATTTTTAATGTAGGTAAAGTGCCCTCTAGCGGCAAACAATCAATGTGAATTGTTACTAAAATGATGAAACGCAGAAGATTTAGTCTAGATTTTACATATTAGTCAACTCGGTTTTTCTGTAAGCGAGTAATTAAAAAACAAAAAATAAAAACTTGAACTTTGACGGCTTGCAACTCGAAAACGAATGACATTTTGAAAAAATATATATGAAGCTCTACCCTTATTTTGTCAAGTAGAATCACCCCCTTAAGTTTCGTAATCAATTTTTGAATCACCCTGTATAACATGTGGGTATTTTTACCGGTGCTGTTAATTCTGATTTCTGAATAACGTTTTCTGTTTGGGCAAGTTGTAATCGCGCTCTAATATTAGAAGTTTGGTCCAAAGCAGCGTTTCTAGCTTGCAGCTGAGCCTGTCTTTGTAATAATTGTTCATATTGTTCTATTGTGGCAGGGCGTGCTGTTCCAGAAGATGCAAACCGAAGAGCACCACTTACCAATGGTTGCTGACCAGGAAGAGCCATTCTCTACAATAAAAAAATATCTTATATCTAGGCTCCGTGTTACAATCCATTAACTTAGATATACTGGTAAACCTTTTAGTACTCATCTTGGTACTCATATTGTACAGAACAGGGACTTAGGGTAAATATTTTCAATTCTACTTCACATTTGGCTAAAGCTTTCGATACAGTGGATCATAAACAACTTCTTGAATGTCTGGAAAGCACTGGAATAAGGGGAACAATACAAATTATTCGAAAGTTACTTAAACGACCGAAAGCAATGTGTGAGGATAGGTGAATCTTAAAGCGAAAAAGAACAGTAAGCTTTGGTAGTTCCTCAGGGAACGGTTTTAGGGCCTATTCTATGTAATATTTATATTAATTCATTGTACGACTTATCTACAGATGGGACTATTATAAGCTTTGCAGATGATACTGCCATTTTCTACAAGGATAAAAACTGGAATGACCTTAAACAAAAAGTAGAAAATGATTTTCCTAAAATCGTAAACTGGTGCAATGAAAAACTATTGACAATAAACACAATGTTTGTGCCGTTTACCTCTTATTCCAGATATCTGCCAGAATACAACGAACTTAACCTTAAAATAAGCAATGATAACTTGCAAATTAGTGGAACTAAGGTTATGAAATATCTTGGCGTTCAAATAGATAGTGATCTGAAATGGGACATACATATTGCAACCGTTGTCCAAAAAATTAGGGGATTACTGTATAAATAAATTTAAGTTTCTTTCTAGAATCCTAACAATAGAACAACTAAAAACTTTATATTACGGCCTTATTGAAACCCACTTGATTTACGGTATTACTGCATGGGGAGCCGCAGCAAATACTTATGCTGTTGAACTGGAAAAAATCCAAAAGTGGATTCTGCGCATTATTTACAAATAACCCTTGCTTTTTCCCAGTAACCAACTTTATGAGCTGGCTAGAGTGTAGGATGTACGCCAACTTTTTGCTTACACTTGCTTATTAAGCAACACAAGGAAAAGAATAAGCTTATAAGTGTTGACCACAAGTATTACACACGCCAAAGTTCCAACATACATAGACTTCCGAAGGTTGAAAAATCGATTGGTAAAAGATGCTTTGCGTACCTGGGTCCTAAATTGTATAACTTTATTCCAATCGAACTTAAGAACCTTAACAACAGAACTCAGTTAAAAACGTTTAAGAGGAAAATAAAATCGTGGATATTTGAGAAACCGAGAAGCATTATCCATGACATAATAGAGAATAAAATCGAATATTTGACAGGACTGTAATTTATAAACTATTCTTTTTGCTTTACATAATTTTTATTGATTGATTTAAATATTGTGCCACTGTATCTTGTACTAAATTGCCTGAAATAGCTTACTTTGTCTTTTATTTGATGTTAGTAAATATTGTACAAATATATGTAGTTTTACTTTTTTTAAAATAATATTCTGTTATTAAATGGATTGTCTTGAGATTGTTTTTTCTTTTTATATTACGCTTTGTTTTAATATATGTTCTAAGTGTTCATATATTTTAAAAGCTAATCTTATTAATGAATATATATTCATTAGTGTTTAATATGTGAGTGATCTTGACTGTCATCTAGTTTAAGTGTCTATTTGTTTATCAATATTTATTTTTAGTTTTTTTTTGATTGTTTATGATTATTTATATTTATTTATATTTACCTATTTATGTGTCTACATTTGCCAAGATTTTTATATTTATATTGTTATATGTATATACATAATTACTTTCTGTTACAGTATTTGTTTGTAATAGCTTTGTTCGTAGAACAAAATTTCCAACCAATTTCCAATTTTCTAATGCGCATGCTTGGTTGGAAATAATTTTCTGATTAGTTTGAAATTTTTATCTCTGCGAACGGTATGATGTAAAATGCCAACTGGAACCCCTAACCCAACTTTTGTGTTTGTGTTTACATTTTACAACGGCCTAGTTTGAACAAAATTTTGTTAAAACACTTTTCAAAACGTTTTTAAACCAACCAAAAATTAAAATGTAATTTCTGAACACACACTAAACTCTAAAAACTAGCTAAACTGTTTGTAAACAACTACCTGCAACTACGAATCAATAAAATAAATGACAAAACACAGACGTAATGGTCATTGCGCATGTCTCAAACTAAAAATTTCTCCAAAATCAGCGAATTATTCTGACGGTTGGAAACTAGTTCACAACGAAAAATTGGACGTCTGCGAACAGAGGATTTTGATCAGCAGTTTGGGATTTCTTCTCTACGAACACTTTTAACTAAATGCGCATGCGTCTGACGGTTTCTGATAGTTTCTGACTGCTCTACGAACAAAGCTAATATTTTATGGGAGTGTCTATTCTGCCGACCGGTCGGCAGAATAGATATTTTTTATTCGACCGACCGGTCGGCAGAATAGGTTTTTTACTATTCTACCGCACGTAGTTTGATAGTTTACCAAGTTTACGCCAATTTATAGTATTTAAAAACACTTTTTAGGTATATAATTAAACATCTAATTCATGGGTAGTTATTTATTTCTGAAATACATATTGAATTGCACTACATATTTATATACCTATACATATTATATAATTTGAATTTTAATATACATAATAAATAGTATGTTTTATATGTATATATTTTAAACACCAACTGTTATAAAAGATTATGATTATAGAGGCAACATTTTTTTTTATCTACCTAAGACATTTAATACAGAACCAGTTACTTTTTTCACTTTTTTAACATCAACACAATGACAGTGATACCATTGAAAGCAAGAATCACATCTAATACTTTTCCCAGAAATTACAGCTTGACATATTTCACAAAACCATTTTGTTTTCTTCTGCTTTTCTCTGAGTAAAGTTTTAAAATTTTGAAACCCATCTATAGTAAAATATTTTTCTATTTCTTGGACTTTTATTTCTGGTTCTATTATAAGGGGTTTATATTTTCAGCATTTATTTTAAGATCATTTGGTCCAATGAGATAGTTGTTTAGAATAATAGAATTTATTTTTCTGCGTCCATTATAAAAGAACCTAATATCTGTCTATGTCTTGAAAATGTATCTTTTTCCCATAATGGCTTAGTTTTTTTATCGTTTTAAGACCAATTACCGTTTGTGTTATACCCCGGGGGCGTCCTCTTTGTTTCATGATTAATGGTAACTTAATATTCTTCAGTAACTTGTAATCATCAGGTTCCTTATTCCTACTACAGTCTTCACTGGTTTTATTATCTATACTTACTATACTAAGTATACTACTATTTGGTTTCATATTTGTATCACAGGTAGTTTCATTTGGAGACAAAATAGAACTATTATCACAAATAAATGTGTTAGAGCTTAAAGGATTTTCAGACTCCTGGGGGATGTTGTTCTCTGTAGGAAGTGGTTTTATAATTACATTTACTTCTAATGGTGATTTCCTTGGTAGTTTAGAATCTTTGGTGGACAAGAAATTTTTATCAAATTTCTTAACTGAGATTACGTCCTCAGATTTTTTTACTTATTTCTATTACATCAGGTAAACTATCACAAATAGTTGCACTTTGTTGTGAAATACGACATATATCACAATTATCAGAGTTTGTGAACTTTTCAAACCCATAGAACCAATCACTCTCATTTTCAGTAACAGAAGATTCTATTATTTTATCTGATATACCATTGGAAATATCACCTACCTCTAATGACAAGTTGATATCATTGAAAGAACTGTAGTCATCGCAGTTATTCTGCTTACTATTTTCCTGAGCAATCGGTTCAATTAAGAAGAGGTCATTTTCGGTTACCAAAGGCTCAGGCGAGGGCTCAGCTATTTTATTTAAATTGTCATTTACTTCTAATGGCAAGTTATAATCAGGTTCTAGAATTTCATAATCAGTAATTTCATTTCTTGTTTCATCTTGAGGAAAAATAGTTGCGTTAGGACTCATAACTTGTGTGGATTCATGTAAATCTTCATTTTCAGTGATAGAAAATTCTGTTACATTTGAAATGTCATTCACTTTTTCAACAATTAAAACTTCTTTTTATCGTTCATATATTCTGTTAATTGTTTTACAGTATCTATAGCATTCTGAAAACGAGTAGTACCAAATTCAGAAATAACATTTGCAAGTTTTTCGCAAGCTCTAGAAGCAATTTTCCATTTTTGATGATGTGTAGAAATTGCTTTACTTGTTTCAATTACTGAAATGTTAACATCATCATCTAATATATTTGTGTTTATTTGATTTTGATTACCATTCAGTGTTAAATATGTATGGAAATAATGGTCTCGATGAAATCTTCTATGTACCAAATTGTCACTATAGAGAGATTCCTGCTGATTTTTCCTTACTGCAAATATATGTCTACAAGGAAGCTTCATATTCACTCGAAAAGTACACTGGCATTCATCAACAGTCACAAATAAGGCATGGTTCTGCTCAGTAACTAAAAATTTTCCATATTCTTCAGTCTCAGAAAGTTTTATTCTGTCAGATAAAGTTATCTGGTCCATAATGCAATTAAATGCATAGGGTGTTGTCAACGTAGCATATTTATCTTCATCAGAGTTCTTTTGGAACTTGGTTACAGCATTTTTGGCTAAAACCATATATGCTTTATGATTTTTCTCATTTCGCATAACTTGAAGAACTGTACGCAGTTCTGTATAAAAAGTGTTGAGATCATTATATTTTGAACAGATTTGCTTGATTTTTTGATTAATATTTTCAAGGGCATTTGTTGTGCTATTATTAAATGTGAGGGATTGTTTTTTCAGACTTTCTACCCATTCATTTCGAATGCCGTGCCAATTTTCATTGAAGTAGTGGGTGACTTTAGGTAATCCAAGGTTAATAAGACTCTGATAATAATTTATATATTCATCTTCATTTTTGAATATGCCATTTTTTGTAACAACATAAGACACATTTGTCTCTGCGAAGAGTTTATGTTCATGGAATCAACAGTAATGTTGGTTTTGAAGGATTTTAAAGTATGGAATAAGCATAATAATGTACTGATACCAGGAAATTCCTTAGCAAAGACTTTTCTCTCAGTAAAATCTTTGTCTGTCAATAATGTGACAGTTTTCTGCCAACAAGGATTTTCTTTTTAAAAATTTGTACCATCCTAGTTAAGGTTTCTTCTGTTTCATTGGCCAATAAAAATGTAGCTACGATTTCACTATTACCATTACCATCAATGATAATAATAATGTAAAGTGGCATTGGTAAACTATTCAGCTTGTAAGTTGCGTCGCATAAAATAAGTTCTGGATAACATTCATAGAATCGTTTCATGTCTTTGGTTTGATAATATATACCAACTAATTCATTGTTTTCATCAACTAAGATTTCAACACTTGAGCCTACTTCATTTTTCAGAGAGCGAACAGCTTCTTCCAAATTATTCCTGGGGCAATTTTTCATCAAAGAATACCTGATATTGCTAAGGTCTTTTAGAGTGATAATTCTCCCAGTTTGGTGAGACAAATATTGCTGAATCAGTTTTTTGTCACATTTTAGACTAATAAGTTTTTCAACTTCTGGTTTTTCATCTGGTAAAATTCGACGTTGCTTTGGCAAATGTGAAAACATTTCTTCATTTATTTCATGATTATGTTGCTCGTTTATTTCCCTTAATATTAAAGA
This sequence comes from Listronotus bonariensis, assembly GCA_014170235.1. Classification (NCBI taxonomy): domain Eukaryota; kingdom Metazoa; phylum Arthropoda; class Insecta; order Coleoptera; family Curculionidae; genus Listronotus; species Listronotus bonariensis. The sequence continues at coordinate 42,059 of JACEGR010007543.1, forward strand.
TTGCCCATCTTCTGAGAGTGAAAATCTGATTTTGAAGTCACAGCCTTCTTTAAGAGTGCTGGAGAAAATAAAAAAGGCTTTGCTTTATGATAATAACACTCACTTGTTACTTTAAACTTACCTAGATTTTCTCTTTCCTGTTGATAAGCTTTTGAAGTTTCGACCTCCTTTAATGCAACCATAGACAATGGCGCTCCAGATTTCCACAGCAGCAAATCATTATTAATCCGGTTGTAAATTAACTCATATACATGCTTAGATTGTAATTGAACTGAGACCAATGGTAAAGTTAGCTTAACGAGTATTTGTGCGTTTGAACTTGTGGATTGTTTAAAGTTTTCTATTTCCGCTTTGTCCCCAGGCAGAACTAATTCTTCGGAGTCATCTGAAATGGTAGAGATAATATTCTTTTTACACAAACATCTACTCTACCGTTAGTACTAAATACTCCTGCATAGTTGGATTAGTATTCCAGATTTAAAATGTCGAAATACATGCAATTATAAATATGCTAAAATGCTATTTGCATATTTACATTATACCAATAACCATTTTCATAGAAGTATGGGCGAATTAATTTTGCTGAATATGTTGGTTTTTATCAGGACTACTCACTAACTGCGCATGATCTTTGCCCTAATAAACTGCGGAGTTATGAACATATTCAGCAAATAAAAAAAACTGGAAGAATAGCTGGTATCCTATACCTATATCTAAATTTTGCCTAGTGGTGGCACGACAATGTTTAAAACCATAAGTTTATTTTGTAAACAGAAATAAGGAACTCCTCAATAAAATGAATTCCCCTTATACAGTGCATTTTTTTAACCCCCTCCCTTTCATTTTTCAAACCGATCACTTAAAAAATTAAAACTTTGGGATATAGAATTACTGCATAAATACTAATTAATAAATTTTAAAGTAAAATTGACCGATACAAATTTCAAATTGGCACCTGGGCGCCATCTTAGGAAAAAGAATTAAATATTGGTCTTGTGGCACATCATTTTAAAGTTCCTGACGAGTACTTTATAATCCTAGAATATAAGGTCAATACCTCTTCACATACTATAAAATGGCAGTACTGGAAAAATTACCTAAATACCCGATTAAAACGTTCCTAGGTATTTTCCTAAAGCCTTTTAAAGGATCTTTTTAGTGGTGATACTGGTGATAATGTACAGGTTAGGACAAAAAGTTTTTTTTTAATGAGAAACCCTATTATTATATCACCATTAAAAAGATCTTTAAAAGAGATTTAAAAAATATTGCATTGAGTACATCTAACTTTCTTAATTTCGGCAATATGGCCATCCAAAACAAGCCATAATTTTTAAGAATTTTTTGATGTTTAAATTTATTAGATTTTAAAGTTTGACAATATGACCTGTGCAAATACAAGTGTATATTTCGCATCAATAAATTATCTTTATCTTTATCTTTATCTAGGTATTTAAATAATTTTTAAAGTACCGCCATTTTGTGATAGGTGAAAGTATTGACTTTATATTCTGGGGTTATAAAGTACTTATTATTATTTTTTTAAATGATGTTTCACAAAACCCCTTATTTTTTTTCTAAGATGGCGTCTTACGCCATTTTAAAATGTTTATCTGTCAATTTTACTGTAAAATATAATATTTATATATAAAAAGATTAAAGCCAACTAAAATAAAAAGTTTTAATTGAGCACAGAAATTTTAGTTTAGAGCTCCAAATGTGTCGAAATATAATTGAAAAATGATATAAAAGAAATATATGGCAAAAATAAAGCCAATAAAATAAAAAACATGGGATAAAATAGAATACTAAAAAAGTTTAGAAATATGGATTAAATACCAGTTTACTGTTTTAACCTTTAACCAAACGGAAAGTAAATGTTATTAATTTCAATAATTATCTTTGAGTGGACTTAGACATAGCTTGTTTTCACTTTTTGGTCTCTTGAGACAATTTTTTCATACATCAAGATGCTCTAAAACTGGACGCACGTTCATTTCCAGAAGTTACGAAGCAATCAACGGGATTGGATAAAACTCCTGAACGAACCAACGACGTTCAGCTTGATAGCTTTTATACTATTCAAAGTCACCAATAAATTTTATTAACCTGTTAACTGTTACACTGTTAGTTAATTAATCGGTCAAATGGTTAAAATACTAAATAAAAAATAAACAAAATGATTAGTTCTCAGTAAAACGACCAAAGATACATTTAAAAGTTCGTCCTACAGTTTCAGGAGAGAAAAAATTATAATTTAGCCCTACAAAACTTACTTAAACCATTTTGTTTCTACACTAAAAGTTACATTAAATGGTTTTTATCACCTTTTTAATTATTATAGTTAACATTTGTAATAAAAAAATATTCCCCAAATATCTGTATGGCAAAGACCATAAAACCAAAACTCCTATATTGTACAAACCAAATTTACAACAATAACTACTTCTAATTGACCACGAATATAATAAAGGAAAAAGTAAACCATTCCTAAAAAATAAAATTACAGATAATAAAAACATTCTATAAAATACATAAAAAAATAAAAATCTAACTTTCCACCTAACCATGCAATTATTAACAATATTACAATTTTGACCTAAATAAAACCTAAAATCGTGCGGACACGTTTTTAGTTATTATTTATCAAAAAAAAAAAAATATTGGTTAAACTTTAAATATATTATAGTAATAATTTAAAGGGGTTTTATTTAAAAAAAGACTCAAATAATACTTTTCCAACTCACCCCTTATAAGGATTAGATTAAAAATTATATGTTGTTAAATTTTTTTATTGACATCTGTTTGTGGAAAAGTTGTTATCTTAAATACTTAAATTCATTTAGTTCGTTCAAAGAACCAAACATAAATTTTGCTTTTTCTATCAATTGGATTTAAGAAAACAACTTTTAGATACATTTCAAATCATGTCCTTTTTACCATAATATATTCTTTCTTAATTGGTTTCGTATTTTTAAACACTGTATTACAAAAACATGTAAATAAATCTTCTTTTCTGTGCAGCAATTTTTGGCTACTGAATTTTACTCCAATTTACTTTAAAAACGTTAAAATTTTAGATGTTAGAATAAAAAAATTTTGCTAATTTTTTAAAAACAAACTTCAGTGAACAATTATACTACCAATTGCTATATGGGGCAAATTGGAGAATTAGGTCTTAATAATGTTTATAGAATCGTCGGTAATTTAAGGAATACTTATAATATCTAAAAATAACTAACCCCCGCAAATATTATTAACACAAAACAACCTTAAACTTACCTTTACGTTCTTTATTGTGAGGTGTGTCGCTTTCGTGAACAATCTTCATAGATCCAAAAGGTCCTGCTTCGGGATTCCCCTGATTTTCAAAGGCACCGTAAAAGAATGAGTCATTGGATCGGGCTCAATAATATCTTCTACCTCTAATTTTGGCGGATATATTTGGATTGATAACCTTTAAAAATAAAAAGTGGTATACATTTATTTATGGATTGTTATAAAAAGCATCATAATATAAATAGAAATTAAGTAGTACTTTCTTAGTTTCTTTCAGTGAAGTGTTTTAACCCAAGAAGAACACTTACTACCGTAAAGTGGGGTGTCTTCGGACAGCAGGGCGACTTCGGACATCTGGTAGTGATCGTGTGTTGTCTGCCATGGTCGACTGCCCGCTTCGTAAAAATGGTACGCTGATTATACTGTCCTGCTTAGTTAAAACGTCCTAACTACAAAATTTTAATTTTTTATTTTTTAACTTATATTGGCATATAATATGTCTTTGTGTTATGTCGCTACGTTAAAAAGTTCAAAAAATAGTAAGGCCTATCTTTATACAGTGTGTCCCAGGACAGGTGTTACAAGAGGTCAAATGGACCAAAATTTTTGGAATTTTTAATCTTCCTTTTGGGAAAACTGGTCGCATGGTCCAAAAAGGATTAATACAACATTTTACTCCGATTGGTAATGTACAGAGCGAGTTTTACCTAAAAATATGGAAAATGATCAAGGACAAAATTGTATGAGTAAATGTTGTAGAGAATTAAATTTTATGTTAAAATTTAAAGTTAAAAAATTAAAGTAAAAAAATATATATTATTGCCAATTTTTTACATTATGCATTAACAGTTTTTAAAATACTTGGCATAGGGCGTCGAATTTAAAAAAATATATTTAAAACTATTAAATTTTCTTTTTATTTTTGCTTCCTCTTGCCCATTATTTAAGTTGTAATGCGTAATGTAAAAAATTGAAAACACATTTTTTTTGCTCACATGCTTTAACTTCAAATTTTGAAATAAATTTTAATTCTCTACAATATTTACTTATACAATTTTGTTCTATTTTTAAAAATAAAACTAGTTTGACCCTGGGCATTTTTCATATTTTTAGTTCTAACTCGCCCTTTATGATACCAATTGGAGTAAAATTTTATATTTATTAGTTTTGGACCATGGCATCAGTTTTCTCAAAATTTTGTTTTAAAATTCAAAAATTTTCGGTCCATTTGTCCCCTTGTAACAACTATCCTGGGACTCACTATACATAAAAAAAATACAAAATAATATTAAAAACAGTGGATTGATAACTTTTTTATAAAAACCTAATTATCTCAGCTTTACCAATTTGTTAGTTAGGACGTTTTAATTTAGAACTTAAGATAATATGTAAGCCCTGCCAGATTTCTGAAGTCACCTTTGCTGTTTGAAGACACCCCATTTTACGGTACCTAAAATTTCTAAAGAAAGTATAAATAAAAAAGGTAAATAAACACCATAACCCAATATAACTGGAGACAGAACACTCTACAGAAGAAAACAGTAACAGCGTTTAGATATTTAAAATTAAATAATCCGACGTAACACTGTCGCATTAAAGACTACGACGATCTGTAATTAGAAAAACGATGCATAAATATGCAATATTTATTTTACTCATAAATCAAATTCTAAAATTAACTTACTTTGTGAGCAGCGGGCTATTCTGCAATGAACTTAAATACTTCTCATCTTTGCCACTTCTTCCAATATGCAGTCCCGGGGTATTTTCACTTTCATAATAGAAAATGTCCAAAAGTTTACACTCTATATTATATTCACTAAAACTCTGACTTGTCTGAAACACTGTGTGAAATGCAGCTTCTTGCAGAATTAACGAGATATAGTCAGGTCTTACGTTTCGCTCCCACCATGGCACTTTGCTCATATCAGTTGGAGGTCGAAAATCAGGAATTGGAAACCTAAATCAAAACAATTACATATAAAAAAATAAATATTGTCATTACACAGGGTGTATCAATTTTTTAGGCAGGCAACCCTGTAGCAATACCTTTGTTTAAAACCTATAATTAATATAAAATAGCTTTTATCCGGTAAACAGATGAGTGCAGGTCGCTTCCTATTCAAATCTTAGACTATAAGATGGGTTATCCTTGTAAATGCAATTATACTTTTGGCACTTTATATTGACAAAAATACCTAGTAACTATGGTTACTGACTTTTAGACCAATAAAATACCTTTTTCCACGACCGTTAAAAAAATGCTGTTTTTTTTTAAATCGTTAACATGAAGTTAAGGTACTCCATTCTACTATACTACATAAACTGTTAAAAAAGTAACTTTTTCAACACTTCGAAGCTTTTTTTCACACTTTGAATCGGTGTTTTGTTTCAATGCCTACTACAATAACCTTAAATATTAATTAATGTAATGTAACAGTAAACGCGACATAAACTGAACCAAACGGTCAAGTTACCTTTGACCTTGTCAGTATTTCTTTTAGTTTGTGTGTTACTAGTTTTAAAGGTTGACAATTTGCAAATAAATTTAATAAAAATTATTGAAAATTAATAGTAATAATGAATTTGGATGACTAAGAAATTGAAAAGGAATTTATATAGTT
>JACEGR010007544.1:0-47923 GCA_014170235.1 Listronotus bonariensis
AGCAGATAAAGGCAATTCTATAGTAATTTTAAAAAATGAACAATACATAAGTAAAATAAACGACTTCCTAGAAAAAGAACAACCTACTCAACTACCAAACGACCCCACCGAAAAAACTCAAAAACTATTAAAAGACACAATTAAAAATATTCAGGGCATTTTAAATGAAAAAGAAAAGTATTTCTTAATAAATAAAAATCCATCTCCCCCAATGTTATATGGCCTAATAAAAATACATAAAAATGGGGAACCAATAAGACCGGTTGTTTCCTATGTTAACACTCCTTTACAAAAAGTAGCAGAAAAACTTAATAACATTATCAGGAAAGTCTTACAATTTACGCCAAAATTCCATAGAATTAACCAATCACCATAAAAATAACACACTTTTAAATAACTCCACGTTAAGATCATTTGATGTCAGAAATATGTTTCCGAATATTCCAAACCAAGATTGTATAGATATTATAGATAAAATGCTTTTCGAAAAAAATATTAACATAGTAAAACATCAAGAAATTTTAGAATTACTTAAACTCTGCATTAACGGTAGTTACTTTCAGTTTAATAACAAATTTTATAAACAAAATGATGGTCTAGCAATGGGATCACCCCTTAGCCCGTTACTTGCTGAAATATTTATGTCAAAACTTGAAGAAAATATTTTAAATACACCTTTTGCTAAACACATACATTTTTGGTATAGATACGTGGATCCTTGTTTGCTTTACCGGAACTGATGAAGAGTTACAACTTACATTAAACCACCTAAATTCCATTCATCCAAAAATAAAATTTACAGTAGAAAAAGAAGAAAATAACTGTATTAATTTCTTAGATATAAGCATAACAAAATTTGATAATAAATTGAAATTTGATATTTGAAGAGTGGCGGGGCAATGTGATCTAAGTGCCAAAAATGCTAAAATTGTTTTTTTTTCTCCTAACTAGTTGGTAATTAAACAAAACATATTTTTGTAGGTTCTGGTTTGACCATTAAACCCAAGATAAATATTATTTCGGATATTAGGTATCGTACATTCGTCTACCACTGGTCCATCAGATTTGCCGTCTACGTCATCTGGTCTATCGATAGAGGACACATCTCCACCAACTTTACCAGTCGTTGCTTTTCAAACACCGTCAAGTTTTTCCAGCCAAACACCAAGAAAAGTAAAGCTGAGAGCAGTTGCAAATACATTGAAAGAAAGGAAAATGAGTTGGAAAAAGAAATCGCACAGATAACCAGAAAATATGAACAATTGAAATCGTGTCTCGACAATATACTAGATAACATTTTATTGGAACAATATCAAAGTCTGACATATAAGTTTCGCACGTCACAAGAAATCGCCGATTTTATTAATGTGCAAGTGTCTCAAAATGCTAAATTTCCGAAGGGCAGACGATATTCAGATGAATTTAAGTATAAGTGTTTATCTTTATATTTCGCAGGTCCAAAATTATATAAGTCAGTTTTGATAAAAATGTTTTGTCTGCCAGGGCCACAAACTCTTCAAAAATTAATAGGTGGAATCAAAGGTTCTCTGGGTTTGGAAGATCCTAATATATTTCGAATGCTAAAATCAAAAATTCAAAATTTTGATGAACAAAGTAGATTATGTGTACTTTGCGTTGATGAGATGAGCATCAAATCAAATTTATTTTATAACACTTCTGAAGATGAGTTAGTTGGCTTAGAAAACCATAGACAAGGAAAGAGGGTTTTTAAACCAGCCCGAGCTTCGATGGTTTTAATGCTCAGAAGCATAAAATCAAATTGGAAACAACCACTTACTAATTATTTTTCTAACACTACATGTCCAGGTACTTCACTAAAATTAATCGTTTCTGATGCAGTAACAAAGCTAAAAAATATTGGTTTGAACATAATAGTTTTTATTTGCGATATGGGCGCTAACAATATTCAATTAAAGAACTTATTAGGAGTAACTCCAGAAAAACCATATTTTTTTGTTAACGACCAAAAAATATTTTTTATGTTCGACGCCCCTCATTTGTTGAAAGCTCTAAGAAATATGCTGCTCAAATACGATTTTCATTATGACAAAATTAGAATTTCCTGGACATACCTAAGACAATTGTATAATCATGATAAAAAATACGCAATAAGAGGAGCACCGAAACTAACAGATTCGTATATTTCTCCAGGCAATTTTGAAAAAATGAAGGTTAAATATGCGAGTCAAGTTTTTAGTGCAACGGTTTCTATTGCCCTTAACATGTATATTAGATTTGGGGAGATTAATAAGGAGGCTGAAGCCACTTCTAAATTTATTGACCAAATTGATAAATTATTTGATATAATGAATTCTTCCAGCTTTATAAGGGCCAAAGAATTTAATTTGCCATTTAAAGGATTAAACCATCAAATAACATTTTTGAAAGATTGTTTAAACTTATTTGCTAAAATGAAGGTCGTTGACAAAGATGGTAAAAATGTAACAAAAAAAAATGAAATTTATTACAGGTTTTCAAATATCAATAAGTGCTCTCTTAGGATTATGGCCATTTCTAGAATCCAACAATTTTAAGTTTCTATTCACTAGACGTCTTAGCCAAGACTGTTTAGAGAATTTTTTGGGGTCAATTAGAAGACAAAATGGAAACTGCGTAAATCCAACCGCTATTCAGTTTAGGAGAAGTAGTTAGTAGTAGTTAAAAAACTCTTTTGTGTCCAACTTTTGAATTTCGGCTCAGAAAGCTGCCAAAGCGATTTGGACAATATGTTATTAAGTGCTGTAGATATAGTCAAAGAAATATCTCCTCCTAGTGTCTTAAATGAACCACCTGCATATACCAACTTAGTTGAAACTGACTATCGTACAGACAGTAACCTGCAAACAAATTTTATAAGGTTTAACTTTAACTTTTAAAACGTCTGACCTCGATACATTTGGCAAATTAAATACGCCCCATGATAATTTTGTGAAATACATTTCATTATTAGAGACACTTTTTCAAATGAACTTTGAATCTTTAGCTGTAGGAACTAATATTATTTCTACATTTGTCGATTGTTGTAAAGAATGTGAATTTTTGCATCCCTGTGAGAATTTTCCTAAATTGTATTTACTTAGACTGTTTGGAAGAGTAAGATTATTTTACACTATTAAAGATATTAATAGGAACTTTAAAAGCTCCAAAAATAACAAAATTCTTATTTGGAGATATAAATAAATATTTATTAGTGATTTATATTGATATCCACTTTTTCTTTTTGTATTATCATAGATGATTATAGATAGTATAAATAAAAGTGAAGACCCTATAATATACCTAGTAGTTAATAACATAATTCAACCTAACTGGTAAGCAAGAGCCGTTCGCCGCCAATCCAAACTAACCCAATTTCATGAAAACGAAAAGGCAGAAAACACTCTGTGTAAAAAAACTCGTTATTAAAATATTTTGTTAATTTGCGAATTAGAACAAACAATATTTTATATAATACAACTATTTTATGTTTATTAATTTGTTTAATCTTGCGTGCACCTATGGTACAGACGGTAACCGCTCACTTCAAGGTCTTTGAGACGTTCGCGATAAAACGTCGAAAAACAGAGGAGTTAGACTATATGTTGTTTTCTATACATTGCTACAGGTACTGATTAATATATTTAATTAGTATTAATTTAATTAAAACGTCTTTTAAAACGGTTTTTTTCCAAGACTTGATAACACAATCCAACTTGATAACGAACACTTGGATAATTCATTGTTGACCCCTGAATCATCAACCTTTGCAGGTAATAATAAATATCTATATACAGAGGTTTACAATAGGAAAAACCCATAATAAAAAAAAATAAGGAGGTTATTCTCCAATCAAAAATAAGAAACTTATGTGAATATATGTTTTAAAAGTGTTAACTTTGAAGTACAGGATTTTAAAATTTTAAGAAAATAAATGTTCTATTATGACATCTTTTACAAAAATGTAGATATTTTAAACAAATTTCTGACATTTCCTATGCATTAAGGAACTCTTTTGATGGACAAGATCGTACGCTCCTGCATTTTAGTAAAATAAAAAAGGTTTATTTTTAAATAACAAAATCAAATTGACTTACACCGGTTTGGTTGTGAACACATTATTTTTTTTTAGAATCAGTATCTGATGAGGAAGAAATCCTAGAAGAAGTTGTGGATGCACCGAATGAAAGAAAAGTAAGAGATGTTAATGATCCAAATATATCAAAAGAAAGAAAAAGATCAAAGAATTTCGAAAATTGGGAAAAAAATAAGAAAACGAAATAGAAATCAAGAAAAAGAATATCTGTCTGCAACTGGAAAAAGAGTACCTAAAAAACATTTAAAAATTTTATACAGTGGTGGACAAAAGTATGGAAAGATTATTATTGTTGTTATCAGCATTCTTGGTTTGCTGCTGGACAAAAGTATGGAAAGATTTTTTTCACATCAATATAAATACAAGCTATTTGTATATTTCAGTTTTAGTTTGCATATTCTGCTTATAACTACTTTCTTAACAATGGGAAAAAATAAATATTTTTCCGATGATTTGCGCAATAAGTTTGTGGAGTTTAAAAATCAAGGCCTGAAACAGTGCATTATTGCAAAAAATTAGGAATAACGGAAGGCGCAGTTTCTAAAATATTAAGAAAATTTCAGTTAGTGGGTAGTGTGAAGAGTGCTCCAAAAACCGGGCGACCCAGAAAAACCAATTCCAGAATAGATAAAGTCATTAAACGAATATCAATATCAGATCCAAGAAGACCATCGACGAAAATAAAAGACGAAATATGCCGACATTATAACGTAGATGTATCGGACCGTACTGTGAGGCGTCGAGTATGCGAAGCTGGACTTCTAGGAAGAGTTGCAGTTAAGAAACCCCTGCTTTCAAAGAAAAATCGCAAGGCCCGAATTAGGTTTGCTCAACAACATCTAAATTGGACTGCTCAAAAGTGGAATACTGTTCTCTGGAGTGACGAGAGCAAGTTTAATATTTTTGGTTCGGATGGAAGAACATATGTGAGAAGACCAGTAGGAAAAAGATATGATGTTAAGTACCAAATACCAACGGTGAAGCATGGCGGTGGTAACGTGATGGTCTGGGGATGTTTTTCCCGGTCTGGTACGGGACCAATAATAAAAATAGATGGGAAAATGGACCGATTTATGTATAAAGATATCCTAGAGAATACAATGCTGCCATACGCCGAAGAAGAAATGCCACTTACCTGGCGATTTCAACAAGATAATGATCCGAAACATTCTTCACGGTTCGTAAAAACTGGTTTCTGGATCAAAGTGTGGATGTATTAGAATGGCCATCGCAGTCACCCGATCTGAATCCCATAGAACATCTCTGGGAACATCTAGAGCGAAAAATCAGACAAAGAAGTATCCATAATAAAAATGAATTATGGGAGGCCTTGCAAGACGAATGGAACAGAATTCCTGTTGACGTTTGCCAAAACCTGGTTGACTCAATGAGTAGAAGATGTCGGGATGTAATTAAAGCAAAAGGTTATGCCACTAAATACTAAATTTAGATTAATTTTTTCATATTTTGGATTATTAATTTTTCTTTCCATACTTTTGTCCACTGGAATAGTAACGTTTTTAAGTTAAACTTTTAATAAATGTACGGATAACTTAAATTATTTTTGTTTGTGTTTTATTTTTTACCAAGGGTCTTGACTGTGGGGCAAACATATCTAACATTCTCTTGGAATAAAAGTGAATAGACTTTTTAAAAATCTTTCCATACTTTTGTCCACCACTGTATGTGGCTGCAAACGCAAATGTGACGACCAAATTTTAGAGAAGGATAGAAAGAACTTACATGTTGCATTTTGGAAATTAGGAGATTTTTCAAAACAAAATGTATTTATTCATGGTCTTGTTAAATCCAAAAGTGTTTTTCAGCGCCGCCCTCGTTTCAACACAAAAAATCCTAAGTCAGTTTCTAAAGCCCACTACTCACTATTCGTTCCTTCGTCAATTCGTCGCAGTAATTCACGAAGTATTGCTTAATGAGTATGACGCGCTGCGTCGATGAGATTCGTTGCTGCGGCGCTACGCCAGACTTCGCCCAGATGTCGGTATTTGGACGAATCATCAAAGGGAAAATGAACGATGTGACGACGAAGTTAAACGCGTTCGGTCGCAGATCTAATTCGCGAATCATTCGTTGAAGAAAAGTCGTTGTGTATTTTTACGTTCTGTTTAAACTGTTTATTTTGTTGATTTTTCTGTTGAAACTGTTTAAAGTGCCGGTTGTGAAAATGGAATGGAATGACGATAATCTTTTTACATTCCTCCAAAAAATACAACTGCATCCATGTTTTTGGGACCCAGGCGATAAAAATAAAAAAATCGCAATAAAGTGCATGATGCTTTCAAAACCATTGCGGAAGAAATGAACATTGAAAATATCGATGAACTAAAAAAGAAAAAAGAAAGTCTTTTTCAAACTTACAGAGGCTACAGGAGAAAGGTATTCTGTAGCCAGAAATCGGGAGCAGGGACAGGCGACATATATAAACCAACATGGCCGCCATACTCATTTTTACATAACTTTCTACACGGGATATACACTCCGAAAGGAAAAACGTTGGTAAGTAAAAACAACTTATTTGATTTTTTTAATTATTTATTGGCAGCTTGAAACAAACCAATTAAAATATATAGGGTTTTCTACACAAATTTGTTTTTGAGTCACTCTGTATACAGGGTGGGCCATCGAAAACCGCAATTATTCATAACTGCTAAGGATTTTTTTTCAAAAAACCTAAAAATACGTCAATTTTGTTTGTAAGGGGGACAACTTTTGGCCCAAAAATAATTGCAAGATTTTCATTCAATCACTTTTTTGAAAAAAAAGTGACATTTGGCAGTTAAAATAAGAAAGTGCAAACGGATTTTTTGTAATGCTGGTTTTACACTTATCAAACTTCTTGTCAAATATGTTGGACCAAAGTCGGGGTCGCGACATTCGGCCATATTGATTTGACGTCACGCGGACCAATTTTTAAAATATCATTTTCAAAACAATGCAAAATGAAATGCGCACATTCTAGACGCCATTGGATTAATCAGCTGCTGTGACTTTACTCAGAATTGCTAACTTTTCTAGGTACCTACTTTACTCTTCCTTGCCCCCCAACCACGAACCGCCTAAAAGTTGAGTATGTGACGCAACCTATTCCCATATAAATTAACCCTGGTTCAACTTATTTGACAAGAAGTTTGATAAGTGTAAAAAGAGCTTAACTTAAATAGTTTGGCTTTTATGGCTTGTCAAAAATGCAAAAAGGCCTCTTTTTAAGTGTTGATATTTTAAAAACAATTTAACCAAAAGTGGTAAGATTCATCATAAAAAAAAACGGAAACTAATTTCTTTTAAACTCTGCGTTCGCACTATAGTAGATAAGCTAGTATTCATTTTGCCATGACACTTGTCCTGTTTTTGAAAAATAGTTTGCAAATTCGAGTCGAACTTTTTCTGCGTCACTCTTAGGTTTTCTAGCAATCCTTTTTAATTGCTTAAATGATGCCATTCCGTCAATATCATTTCTCCACGATCCAGCAACAAAATTACCCTCCACCTCTACGTCAAATGTCCCAGTTGGTGTATAACTGTTTCGTGAGGTCTTGCTCCTTCGCAAAAAATTATGCAAAAGTACACAAGTTTGTACAATTACATTTGCCTTTTCTGGATTTTCGGGATTAATAATTAAATTTTATTTTTGCAAAATAATATTGCATAAAACGTAATGCACTTAGCTTTTTTTTAATTTATTAAGTTGTCCATGCCAATAAAAATAGAAAGTCAGCCATTTTATTTTCCAGCTGATTTTAATCAGGTTTACGCGGTTTCACTTAAAGAAAATCATGTAAAAGCAACACTCCGCATCACGCAAGTTATTAGTATTTTGCATTGAAATATGTTTATTTAAAGTATATTTTGGATATTTTACTTTTTATTATTTATGGGGTTTATTATTACCTTAAGTTTGTTGAAGTGTATTACAAATGTTTTAATGCGATCAATTAGAGGTTATGAGAGGGTATGTCGATGTTGCAGCAATACAGTTTTGTTTTTATTTTTAAAGTTACCTACTCAAGACGACTCGACTGTAGAAATGTCTTTATGAAAAGAAAGTTTATATCAAGTTGGTTTGTCTGTATTTTAATAAGTTTGTTATTTTGTTTTGAATAGAAAACTTTTATGTTTATAATTTTTTCTATTCCTAAAGAAAATTTTAAAAATAAATCTTGATTTTTTAATATTTTCGCATTTTTTGTACTCTGCCCTTAAATCCCGGGACTATCCCGGAATCCCGGGCTTGTCTGTGCCCACTTCCGGAATCCCTGGATTGATAAAAACGCTCGTGATTATATCCCCTAAGTGCAATCGATTAGGCTACAAATCTGAGTTATATCGGTTTTTGGTTAAACAATTTAAAGAACAAGCAATAAAAAATTTAATTTTAAGGGGTTTTAAATTAAAAACTAATACAATTTTGAAAAAAAAATATACATCCATGGTAGTTATCATTTAAAGAAAGAGAAGGGCATGAGGATGAAAAATAAAATATCCCTTCTCTGTTCTGCAACGTCTTGATTCTGATTATGCACTTTTTTAAGCTTCCAAATATTACGTCATTTCCCAAAACATGCTTTTTGGTTGCAAACACTGCTAGTGCTGGTATAATGTACCCTAAATATCAACCATTAAAGTATTTATTTATTTATATTTTTTTGTCTATACAGGGTGCTTCTAAAGAAATACGTAAAATTTCAGGAGGTAATTTCTTGTTTAAGATAAAGGGTACTTTGCTTTATAAACCTGGGGTCAAAATTCAACCACTAGGGAGATATCACAAAGAAAATTGTCATAAAACTACTAAGGATTGTCAAATAAAGAAATATTGCTACCAGATTTTATTATTCCAGCACTTTTAGTTTTTGAGATATAAAGCAAAAACGTAATTTTTAGCCATATAATGGGTGTTCTTAAAATGCGAAATACCGATGCCATAATTCCAAAGACATTTTCAATCATTCTTCGTGCTCTGGACAGTCTGTAGTTATATATTCGTTTTGAAGAACCTTTATCATGTATTCCCGGATAAGGCACCATTATATTATTTTTTAGGGGAAAGGCATTGTCACCTACTATAACATATGGTAAAACTATATTAGTATTTGTTATAAGATCGTCGGGGGAAAATTGATTGTGCCCATTTCCATATGCTGGGATAACTTACATTTGTAAAATACTCCTCCGTCTGACATTCTACCGGGTGATCCAATATTAGCATATGTTATAATGTAATCGGTGTCACATAATGCCATTAAATTTATGCTAAATGTCGATTTATAATTGAAATATTCACTACCACTATTTGAGTCGTCTAAATGCAAACGCCGACATCTGACAAATTTAAAAAAATTAGTTTTATTCGTCATCCTGCAGAAAATTTTCTTGCGAAACGAATTTTAAAGGTTTAAAATGCAAAATCCTACATTTACCGTATAAACATAATTTTTAAATGTGACCTTAGATGCAAATGCCGGCAAAGTAACGCAAAAGTGAATTGCAAATGCCGACATCTACTTAGCAGCCAATGGCCGTCTAGCTACGCGCCACACGTGATCGGTTTGTTTACATTTTCTGCTAGAAATACGTTGAGACAGGTTGTTTAATTGTTGGTTGTTAATTTTTGTATATTTTCTGCAAATTCTAAGTAAAGAAAGTTAACATAATATGGATAATCTATTAATTAAGCAAAGTCCGGCTAATAAAGGACGAAAAAAGTTACCGAATATGGCAAATTGGAAACGGGAAAAAGCCAAAACAAAAAGGTAAGCTTAAAGTGTTTGAAGTCTATAGAAGTTTTATTTAATTATTGTCTGTTTTTTAGGTACTCTGCAAAAAATTTGCCTCTTTACCCAGAATGTAGTCACGACGGAAAAATCGGTCCATATGAATGCACTAACAAAGATGTTATTTCATTGGCAGCTATAAGAGATTTTCATCGTCAATTTTATTTAGTGAAAAATAAAATAGAACAGGATAAATTCTTGTTGACATACTGCAGTGCGATCACACCCAAACATAAGAAAAAACAAAATATTACTAATAAAGCTAAGAATATGTCTGTTAAATACTATATCCGCGTGGAAAATGGCGACTTAGCTCAAATTTGTAGAGAAAGTTTTCTCAATATATTGGGCATTGGAAAGGATAGAGTTTTAAATGTTTTAAGAAGACATAGGTCTACCGGGACTATTCCAAAAGAAAATCGTGGTGGAGATAGAGTTAAAGGGAAGAATGACCTTAAACGTCTAAGAGTTATGAATTTTATTGAAAGTCTAACATGCACTGAAAGTCATTATTCTCGTTCAAAAAATATTTTACGCAAATACTTGCCATGCGAGTTAAATATTACCAAACTTTGGCGCATGTATAATAGTGGGCAAGAAACTGAAGATGTCAAAGTAAAACTTTGCTTTTTTAGAAAAATATTTACCAGGAATTACAATATTGGATTTGGTTCTCCCCAATCTGACGTTTGCTCAACATGTACGCAGTTTAAGGAAAAAATGAAAACTGCAAAGTCGCCCGAAGGTAAGGCCGAGTTAATGACTTATCAAAGAGTGCACAAGTTGCGCGCCAAATGTTTTTATGATTTATTAAAAGAAAACCATGCAGATTTTGAAACATTTTCGTTTGATTGCGAAAAGAACCTAGCCCTACCGAAATTGCCTGATCAGGCATGCTACTTTAGTATGCAATTAAATTTGTATAATTTTACTATTGTAAATGGGTCTTCTTCAACTGTTTTAAATCCTAAAACTGTAAGCTCATTTATTTGGAGTGAAGTAGACCGGCCAAAAAGTTCCAACGAAATAGCTTCAGCTGTGTTTTATAAATTAAAGACTTTTAATTTTAAAGATACTATTAAAACTGTAAGATTAGTGGCTGACGGGTGTGGTGGCCAGAACAAAAATTCCATTATGGTAGGCATGTGTATGTATTGGTTGTACAATTTTGCGCCAAATAATATTAAACAAATTCAACTTATTTTTCCGGTTGTTGGCCATTCTTTTATACCGCCCGACCGAGTATTCGGGAATGTTGAAAGAATAATTAAAAAATGCCTACCATTGTATCTCCAGATGAATACATACAAGTTATAAAAAACATAGCACCGTCTTTCAAATGGGCAAGGACTACCAAGTACTAGATTTTAAAAAACAAGTGGCTTTGGTATTGAAGCCACCTGCATCCTGGCACTTTAAGATAAGTAAAGTCAAACGAATGATTATTACTAAAAATACGGATAATTCGATTGACATAAGGGGTGAAAGCCACTACCGAAATGATTTGGGAATATCCAAAAGTATACTTAAACGTGGTAAAAATATGTCGCAGTTGAAACCCACAGAATTGCCACTAGATCAGTCTGTAAAACCAGATAAAATAAAAAGTATCAGTGACTTGTTGAAAAAACATTACGGCGACGATTGGATCAACGAACAAAATCTTGACTATTTTAAAAAATCTTTTTCAAAATATGTTCAGGATGAAAATAACGTAGTATTAGATTCTGATAATTCAGAATCAGATGATGAAGAACAGTCTTTAAGAATCTAAAAAATATAGCCTGTATATATTTTTAAATAATAACATTTTTATTGTACACTTTTTTCAATAAATATTATTCCCCAACTTAATTCTGATCGTTTTATTAATAATACGTCCTTATTTACTAACTGTATTAAAAAAATTGCAATTTACCTAGTAAGTGCAAAATCCGACATTTACACATTTCTTAAATGCAAAATCCGACATCTTTATAATTTACTTGCAAACGCCTACATCTGCAAACTTTAATATTAAATTAGTAAAAAAGTATAGCAGCAGGATTTCCCGAAACTTCATAGCTTAAAATACTTTCATATTATATTGCACCAAAAAAATGGTAAATTTTTACGAATAAATAAGACTTAATATTGTTTTTTTGATTATCTCAAAATGACTTATGAACCAGATGTCGGAGTTTGCATTTAGACGACTCATTTACTGGTGCTTGTAGAATCACATGCTTTCCATCAATGGCTCCGCAACAGTGTGGAAAATGCCAACGTTCCTCAAATAACTGCGCATTTTTTTTCCATTCTGCAGGCGATTGTGGAGTCTGAAATAATAAATATGTTTTGTAGAATAATTTAGATGATAATGAAGACCTAAACAAAGATGATAAGGAAAGATGAGATAATGATAATAAGACATCACAAATATATTTTAAAGAAAATCAGGAAACTGAAGAGCGTTCTACTATTAATGAAGGTACCGAAGTTTCTTTTGCTTTTTACCTATACTAACTATTTTTTTTCTATTAGAAAAGAACTATCAGGCTCCGAAATGACCAACAAAGCAAAGTAGTGTGAAGCGACCACGGAAGGAGCAAGATCGTGCAGATATGGCATTCAATGAGCTTTTACAAATCAAGGAAAAAATAGCTACAAGAAATTCCAGCTGTATGAGTCGAGATGAGTGCACCGTATACGCCGAACTCCTTGCCATAAAGTTACGAAAGCTGGATGGACGTACACAACGCTTAGCTATGCACAGAATAGATAATATCATGTTTGATCTGACTGTCTATTCACTGATGTTACCGTCACCCAGGTCACACTCTTCCCATTCATCCCATGTTATTGCCACACCTCTGCCTTCTCCTGGCTCTCCATGTGCACAGTATTCCCCTCAATCACAGTCTGTTATTGCAACACCACTGCCTTCTCCTGTCTCTTCATGTGCACAATCACAGGCGACATCCAGTTTTTATGAACAGTCGAACAGTCGCTACATTACTCTGCAGCCACTTTCCGTTGTAAATGAAGCTTCACAGCAGCAATTCTCCCTTACATTGCAATCTAGCTCACAGGATATTTGTGATGATGAAATATCTAACTGGTAATTGAGAGAAAACTGAGTAAACCTGGTTCATATTATTTTTGTTTGTTTTTGTTTTGTTACTAAGAATTATTAATATATTTAATTTTTCTTTAAAACTTTTTCCATTATTTTTATGGTGTCCATTTAAATGTTTTTATAATAAAATATTAAATATAAATACCTTTAAATGCTCTGATAGTGCAATAACAAGTGCTTGGCATACTTCTGGCACTATCACCGATATTATTTGGGGAGAAAATTTGAAGAGGAAACTTAAGCTTTAATATGAGTCGCCAGATGCCAAATATCTCAACGTAACAGCTAGTCTTTCTTTTGCTGGTATGGATAACCTGAATTGCGTGTCCATTTTCTGTATTTGGGGACCAATTTTATTCAAAAGCAACTCAAAGTCTTCATAACTGATCCTGCAAAAGTTATGAAATTTGCCAGACGGTTCCTTAAGCATATCCACGATCATGGTAGTACAGTTGTACCTACAAATGGCAAATACATAAACCAGTTCGTACAAATTGCCTTTAACATTAGTTGCAATTAGTGTCCGACCGAAATTTCGGTTTCGGCCAGTTTCGGCCAAAAACTCAAGTTTCGGCGACAGTTTCGGTTTCGGCCAAAATTGGCCGAAACCGAAACTGATTTTGGAAAAAATGATAAAAATACAGTGGTTTTCAATAGCGAGACTTTTTTTTCCGCCGAACAGATAATCCAGAAAGAAGATTTTTAAACTCTGATTTAACCATTCGTAAAATGTATGAAATGTAGTGTGAAAAATGCACTAGTACGGAAAAAGTTCCTGTAGAAGAAAAATATTATTATAAGGTTTTTTTAACAAAATTTAGTTTACATTTTAAACCACCTGCCAAAGACACATGCAAAACCTGTGATGATATAAATATGAAACTTAAAGTTGAAGATAATGAAAAGAAAAAAAATGAATATTTAGCTAAAGCAGATGGAGCAAGAAATTCTTTGAGAAACGATAAGAGTGCAGTTTTAGACGAAAAGTACGTAGCAACTTTTGATTTGCAAAAGGCGTTACCGTTCCCCAAACTGACTACTTCTGTTTGTTATTACAAACGAAAGATGTATGTGTATAATTTTGAGTTCATTCTTTTAATTTGAAAAATTGCTTTATGTACATGTGGGATGAAACTGAGGGTAGTCGAGGGTCACAAGATATTTCAAGTTGTCTAGCAAAACATCTAATGGAAAATGCTAAAACTTACAGTCCTGTAATTTTATATTCAAACTCGTGCACTGGCCAGAACCGAAATATAATAGTAGTATTAACATTACTTAAATTGGTTCAAAATGTTGAACTAAATATAAACAAAATTGATTTAAACTTCTTGGTTTCTGGCCACTCTTACCTACCAAACGTTGCTGATTTTGGTGCAATTGAAAATGCCAGTAAAAAACGGCGCGTTATTTATTGTTCCAGAGATTGGATAGAAGTTGTAAAAACAGCAAAACGAAAATCCTCATTTAAAGTAATAGAAATGAAGAGAAGTGATTTTTTGTCTATAAAGAAATTAGAAGACTCTATAACAAATCGTAAAACAAACGTAAGAGGCGACAATTTCAGTTGGCTTAATATTAGATAGTTTCGATTTGAAAAAGTCTTGCCATTTGTTTTTAAATACAAATGAATAAAGATATGGACTCTGAGGAGGTTTGCTTAAAGAAACGTGGAAAAGGAAGATCTAATATAGCATTACCAACTCATCAAGACATTTTGTATCCCACAAGAAGACCCGTAACTCGACAGAAAAAACAGGATATGCTGGATCTGTTACCATTTATTCCTCCGATTTTTCATTCATACTATAAAAATCTTCCAACTGAAGGTAAAACTAAAAGGGCTCAAATTTTTCAAAATGAAAACGAAGATGTTGAATGTACTGACGAACCTAATTATGACTAAGTTTTTGTAGATTTTTTTTAAATAATGTTACATTAAGTTTTCAAAAATAAATTTTAATTAAAAAAATTGTTTTTTTATTTTTACCAATGTCAAAAAAATTCAATGTCAAAATGGTGTAAGTCAACTTTCTTTTAGAAAAAAATTATTTTAAAATCTAAAAATTAAAGATTTTAAACTATTTTTGTGCACTACCATTATTTTTATACATTGCTTTTTCCTGTTATAATAAGTAAAGCAAGTTTTAATTTAACAATATTTAAAACATTTCCTTTAACTTTAAGGTAAAATATTTCAAAACCATTTTTTTCTTACACCATTCTGGTTGTAAGCCCCTCATATTATTAAAGAAATAATAGAAAACATGGAGTCTCTTGGGTTAAAAGTATGTGCCACAACATCAGATATGGGGTCCAATAACTAGCAGCTTTTCACTTTATTAGATATTTCACCAGAAAAACCTTTTTTTTTATATAAATGACAAAAAATCATGTATATTTTTGATGTGCCGCATCTTTTTAAAGCAGTACGAAATATGGTTTTAAAATGTGAATTTTATATTAATAATAACACTATTTCATGGAAATATATTAAAATGCTGTGTGAAATAGATCAACTCTATCCCGTAAAGGCAGCACCAAAATTAACCAATGCACATATAAGCCCTTCAAATTAAAGAAAAATGAAGGTTTAATTTGCTACGGAAGTTTTTAGTAATTCGGTGTCGGTGGCAATGAAACTATATATGCAGTTTGACCTCCTACCAGCAAATGCAAAAAAAAACCGCGGACTTTGTTGGTAGGATGGATAAATTATCTGATCTTCTTAACTCTTCACAAACCTCATCTTAGAAAATATTTAATAGGGCATATAAAGGCCTTGATAATCAAATATTTTTTTAAGGACTGCTTAAATTTTTTGAAGAGTTAGAGGTTTACAATAGTTTAAATAAAAACATTAAGAACAGTATAAAAAGCATAAAGTCATTAGCTGGAACTGTAAATAGTGTGATGTTACTTTTTGAAGAATTAAAAATAAACGCCAAATATGATTACCTTTTTATTTGGCGGTTAAACCAAGACTGCTTAGAAAACCATTTTGGTGAACTAAGACAGGAAAATGAAAACTGCATAAACCGACACCTATTCAATTCTAAAGGACATTTAAAAAATTGCAGTGTTTAAATTTAATTAACTCTGGTGCCGAAAACTGTGAGGCAGATTCAGATCCGTTATTAGTTCAGTTACACCAATTTCAAAGCACTCCTTCACGGGAGGTAATTTTAAAAAATGTCTTTCAAAATAACCATACCATAAATAGGCACATCAATGAATTGCATAGAGATAAAATTAATGTATTAGAAAAAATTATATTAGATATATTTGTGGATATCTAATTCAAAAATGTTTGGAAATACCTACTTGTGATAAATGTGTTAAATATTCGAGAAATCATGAGGACCTTGATGAATCTTCTTTATTTTGCTTTCTAAAAGCGTATAAAACTGGGAAAAATAAAACTTTTGGAAAGTTAAATATGTCCCACAATAATTTTGGTAATTTAATTACAGAAGTAGTAATACTAGGGGGAACTTTTAATCTCGGAAAAATTTCAAGCGTTCTGATTGGTCGAAGATTTGAAATCCGGCAATCTGATTGGCCAGCCGAGGCCACATGACTCCACTTCCGAAAAGTAAATTGTAATTAAAAAGAGATGCAGCATAAAAATCGCGTGGGCGTGACGTCATAAAACTACAGGGTGGTCATAGGTAAAATTTAAAAACATAAAATAAATTTAAATTCGTATTAGACGCGCGTCATCCACTACACGCCATTAGATGTTTTTTTTGTTTTTTAATTTTTTTTTCATATTTTTTGTTTATACCACCCGCGGCGCCGGTAACAGGGCGAGTGCGCCCCCTCGCCCTGATGTGGCGCGGGCTGCAGGCGGCCCATCAGTTAACTGGGGTTACATCGGGGGTTACAACAGGGGGCTACAACTGGGGCTTCAACAGGGGGCCCGTCAGCGTGGACCTCTATACGGCCGTTGTTACATATCGTAACGTCATCATAATATGAATTATAAATATATGTGTGGTGTGTGTGTGTGTGTGTGTGTGTGTGTGTGTGTGTGTGTGTGTGTGTGTGTGTGTGTGTGTGTGTGTGTGTGTGTGTGTGTGTGTGTGTGTGTGTGTGTGTGTGTGTGTGTGTGTGTGTGTGTGTGTGTGTGTGTGTGTGTGTGTGTGTGTGTGTGTGTGTGTGTGTGTGTGTGTGTGTGTGTGTGTGTGTGTGTGTGTGTGTGTGTGTGTGTGTGTGTGTGTGTGTGTGTGTGTGTGTGTGTGTGTGTGTGTGTGTGTGTGTGTGTGTGTGTGTGTGTGTGTGTGTGTGTGTGTGTGTGTGTGTGTGTGTGTGTGTGTGTGTGTGTGTGTGTGTGTGTGTGTGTGTGTGTGTGTGTGTGTGTGTGTGTGTGTGTGTGTGTGTGTGTGTGTGTGTGTGTGTGTGTGTGTGTGTGTGTGTGTGTGTGTGTGTGTGTGTGTGTGTGTGTGTGTGTGTGTGTGTGTGTGTGTGTGTGTGTGTGTGTGTGTGTGTGTGTACACCGGCGCTGTGAGGACCTTTTTCGTTCCGGAAAGTTTGGACCTCATAGCAGTATTTTAAGTCCGATAACAAACACATTGATATAAATTTTATTAATTTTTAATATGTCCTCACAACGCATGTCAGCGTCGGATTTGTAGTTCTCCATTTTTGAACGAGTGTATCGCAGATGGCGCTGCCGTAGAAATCTCGAGTGTAAACCGACTGGACTTATACAGAGTGTTTCGAAACTATTGTGCCAAAATGTAAGGGTGGGTAGATCTCGCCAAAACAAACGTTTTTTACTTATTAACCCATAGGCGCATGCGCCTTATTTTGGTACTAATAGGTATCACAAGAAAAAGTTTAAAATTGTACATTACACAAATAATATCGATATTGAGTGCCCAGCTCTACCGATTTTGACGTTCGAGAGCAATCGCCGCGCGCCGGACACTCGCATTCCATAGATGAGTAGGCTACACATTTATTATTGCGTCGTGGTAATGTGTAAAACGTAACTAAATCTAATTTGTGGTGTGACCGTTTAAAGTTTAAATGGAGAATTTTACATTCGCTGAATTAGCAGACCTACACCTGGCTTATGGCGCTGCTGATGGTAATGGAAGACGCGTGTTGCGGATTTACCAAGAACGCTTTCCGCAGCGGCGCTTACCAAGTCGGGGACTATTTGCACGTTTGCATTCAAGATTGCGAGAGACCGGATCATTACGGGTAAGATTTGTTAATAAAGTGTTATTCATCCGGATTGTTTATGACAATGAAATAATTTAATTTGCAGAAGCCTCACAATGAGGGGAAAAGACCACGCACAGTGCGTGTACCACGTATGGAAGAGGCAATCTTAGCGCAAATTGACGAAACTCCTTCCATAAGTACCCGAGCTGTAGCGCACTCGTTGCGAATAAACCATGTTCGGGTATGGGAGGTTTTACACGAACAACAACTGCATCCATTTCATATGCAAAAGGTGCACGCACTTCTGCCTGAAGATTATCCCCGTCGGGTAGAATTCGCTCAATGGTTTTTACAACAAACGAGGCGCGACGCCGAATTTCCGTCCGTGGTGATGTTTACGGATGAAACCGCCTTTACCCGAGAAGGGATTTTCAACAGCCGCAATAGCCACATTTGGGCTGAAGAGAACCCCCACGCTATGCACCTGCGTGGTTTTCAACAAGAATTTAGGGTGAATGTTTGGGCAGGACTTGTTCATAATACTCTGGTTGGCCCGTATCTCTTGCCACCACGACTAAATGGAGAAATTTACTTGACATTTCTGCAAGAAACACTTCCCGAATTGTTAGAAAATGTTCCCCTGAATGTCAGGCCAAACATGTGGTACCAACACGACGGAGCCCCACCACATTACCCGTTAGCCGTAAGGGAACATCTGAACCAAGTATATCAGGGGAGAGTGATTGGTAGGGGCGCACCAAATGCATGGCCTCCACGTTCACCAGACCTGACCGCATGCGACTTCTTTTATGGGGTCACATGAAAGCGCTTGTGTACGACACTCCGGTTCAAACAGAGGAAGAGTTAGTAGGAAGGATTGTTGCGGCTGCTGCTGAAATTCAAGAAAATCCGGGAGTTTTTCAACTTGTGCAGGAGGAAATGGTACGACGCTGTAACGCTTGCATTAGAGCAGGTGGTCAGAATTTTGAACATCTTTTAAATTAAAACATTTTTTTTAAATAAACTCTCCCAAATTATTTCTTGTGTTTTTATGTCATTTACTAACACGGTTTCCGGTACAAATACGTTTCCCCGTGTCCAAGGTTGGATACCACTACGAGGACCTTAATACGCTATTATCACTGAACGCATGCGCATCCGCCTATGGGTTAATAAGTAAAAACGTTTGTTTTGGCGAGATCTACCCACCCTTACATTTTGGCACAATAGTTTCGAAACACCCTGTATATTCTTGTGAGGACATCGGTTTGTGTATGACACAGTTACACAGTTTGCTATTCTTATGGCTGTTTGTATAATGATTTAAATGCTTTATTTTTATTAAGAACAACGAAATAGGTCCGTACTCTAGTGAGTTACCTGTAAACCGTTTAACATTCTTCTAAATCAGCAATAAAATTTGATGATTTAATTTATAACAGATGAACATGGTGTATGTTTTTTAGTCCTTTTGTGAAAAGTATACATTGTATAAATCTTTAGCATAGCTAGAATTGTAAAGTTAAAATAATGTTAAACGGCAGAAATTTTTTAACCAGATTAGTCTGATCCTAATTTTAAATACAGTTTTATTTAAATTAATAAATGTTGTAGAAACAGGGCTAAAGAGTGAGCTGGGGAAACAATTAAATTATATAAAATATTTGGTTTAATGTTTTTTAAAGTTTTTGGGGGTCACAATAATAAAAATTATATGTGTTTTATTACCTCTTTCGTTTAGAAAAGTGGTAATACTTATTTTTTTAAATAATTTTGTGTTTTAATTAAAAAATGAACTTAAACTTCGTTTGTTTCAGATTTATGCTGTTTGTCATATTTAATTCACCGAATTCTGCTTAAAAATGTAGCTTCTATTAGAATTTTTTTAAAGATTTTTATGATTTTCTAAAAGTATTTGTGTTTTAAACTGGCTGTTTTAAAATAAATGCAAAACATATTAAAAGGTAATGTTCAAAATAAAGGGTAGTTTGCTGTTTAAACATGAAGTCAAAATTTCAATACTTAGGTAGATATTGCGGTACCAAGAGGAGAAAAACTATTTTAATTTATTATTTTAAAAACTAAACGAGATAGAACAATAAAAAATTTTCCATACTTCAACTAAATTTACAGAAAAAAAGCGACTTGAAAAAAAAAGCAAATTCGCATAGCTTTGTTTATTAAGATACTTTGTCAATTCCTGTGTTTTTCACAGTTAACTTACCGATTTGACATAATATAATAAAATGTTAATTATTACGTGTTGCGACGGCCAGACTAGTCTAAGGAAAAAAATGTTTTTCTGCTTTTACATACGAATTGATTTTATTATTTGGAAGGAAGAAATGAAAGTGGTGTATTTCGTGCAATTTTTTAATAAATCAATCAATAAGCGTAGTAGAGCGCTTTCGGTAAAACCATCTTCAGTGCTAATTGTCACAAACAGGAGTCATAGCCCTGGAGTGCATAAGTCGGTCGACAAATTTAAAAACAGTAATTCACATTACAAACAAACAGGTCACATATTAAAATGTATTTAAAACCTATCCCTTAAAAGCGGTTGATAATCTTAAAAATTATTTGCTGCCAAACAGCCCAACATTTTCAACCATTTTGTTGAATGAAAAATAAAGTCATTACTCGATCCCTTTTTCCATTTAAAATTCTGAGGGTGAGTCACACCCCCGCTAGACGGTTGCAGTCCAGGGGTTAAAAGAGGGAAAAATGTTCTCCCCAAAATCAAAAATTGAAGGGTACGCGCGTTTTTCCTTAAAAAACCTGGATTTCCCAAATTAGCTCTGTTTTGTTTTCAAACGGCCAAAAAGAAGTGATTTCTGCTAGGTTAGGTTTTTAAAATATTGTTTTTGGGATGCTCTGTATACATTGAAATATTTTTAGTACTTGCTCAACGCATGATATCGCATCGCGTGATATCAAGTTTTCTGTATAGCTATTGGTGGAAAGTCAATGCTTTATGATTACCATTATGTTTTATTACCTTTCAACTTTAGCTGTACAAAAACGCGATATTACGCGTTGATCGCGGTTTAAAATTTTGCATATGTAACTTGGACAGAGTATAAGTACGGCATAGTTTGACTTCTAGTTGGGCCTGATGGGCGAAATGCAGCGTCATGGCCAACTACGCCATACCTACCTGCTCTTTGAAAAGCAATGTTAGAATTGAATAGATTAATATTAAATTGTTACTATTTTAAAAATATTTTTTTCGAGAAATCGATTACAGCAGTTTCGCGTGGGAAATCCTGCATAATTTAAGAAATAACTCCTGCAATATTCTTCTTAGACTTCATTCAAATATAATTAAAATTTTACAAACTAAATGGCATTAAAAAACGTAAAAAGGACTTTTTCTATTTTATTTATATTGTTTTTTTATTGGTAACTACTTAAAGCAGTTTGAAAAATTGTCTTAGTAAATTATGAATTACCATTTTTAAGAATTGTAATGAAAAAGCAAATATCGTGGTTTTCTGAAAGTGATAGAAATTAATTTAAAATTTAAAATGAATTTTTAGTAACGTAATTCTTAATACATTTTCTAAAATGAAAAATAAATGTTTTTTTTTTATCAAAACAGTCAAAATTTTCTCTTTGTAAAACCTACTTGTTTACAAAAATATATTTTTTTCCCAAAAATAAAATTCATTGTTTATTTGTACCCAGAGGCGGTGTAGGGCGTGAGCGACGTGGGTCACAGCCGACGGCCTCACGGTCTGAGGGGTCTTGCGCCATTAAAATTTATGTCATGAAAAAATCTCTCTTAATGCGCGAATAGAAGGCCTCGCAAAATATATCTTGCCCACATAAAATTATGATCTTGCGCAGCCACTGTTTGTATCCTTGTCTGGATTATGTTTAATTACTTATATTTTATTGGCATATTACAACATGTTTTTTTACATTATTGTTCAAGACCTTGAAAATTAAACATTTTGGAAATCAGTAGTACCCAACTAATTTCACACACTTACCAAACACTATACCACCGCCACTTTTAATGCGCGCATCTGCATTTGTTAACGCAGATTTTTCAAAATTTTATATTTGTGAAACCTACCTTTTAACAAAAAATAAGTCTTTTTCCCAAAAATAAAATTCATTATTTATTTGTACTTTGTTATTTATTGTCTTGATTATGTTTTTTTTACTTATATTTTATTTGCATATAACATGTTTTTTTTTAATTATTGTTTTTATCAGTTTCCTACGTTAGCCATTCCCAATACTCGGTATAACGTTTAATATTTATAGTGGATATTTTAAAGAAGTGGTCATTATTTTAGATTTAGGTCCTCGTAAAGTTTGGACCTCATAACTGCCTTCTATGTCTGATAACAAACACATTGGTATAAATATTATTATTTTTAATAGGTCCTCACAAGGCAGGGCCCGCACTAAATTGACAAGCATGTGACTTGGCGGCGAGCTGGAGAGCTAGTAGCAAGTGAAATCTTTCAAGCCCTTGAAAACTAAACATTTTGGAGACTAGTAGTACCCAACTAATGTTATACACTTACCAAACACTATACCACAGCCACTCTTAATGCGCGCATCTGCATTTGTTAATGCAGATTTTATAGATTTTACCTGCCACTGGCTGACCCTCTTGCTGCCACGTCACTTGCTTACCGTTTCACCAAACATGTTTTTTTAAACATAATTGTTTTTATCAGTCTCATACGTCAGCCATCCCCAATGCTCGGTATGACGTTTTATGTTTATAGTGTATATTTTAAAGTATTCTAAAAAAAAGCATCATCATTTTAGATTTGGGTCCTCTTATAGTTTGGACCTCATAGCTGTCTTCTATATCTGATTACAAACACATGGGAAATATCATTATTATTTAATAAGTCCTCATATATCTTCCAAAACCCTTGAAAATTAAACATTTTGGAGAGAAGTAGTATCGAACTAAGGTCACACAGTTGCCAAGTACCATTCTACCGCCACTCTTAATGTGCGCATCTGCATTTGTTATTGTAGACTTTAAAGAATTACCTACCATTGGCTTACTACGTTTACTACCTCACCACCATGCTTATGATTGCTGTGCTTGACGTTCAATGCGCAGAGTAAATATAAGGCGTGTTTTACAAACACATCATATTATGTCCAAAATACAAAATTCCCAAGAAACAGAAAAACGAGAGGGAGATAATATTTTGTGTTTTTTTGCAAAAGGATCAAAATTTTGACTTCTTAAATCTTGGAATTTGTGTCTTTTTTTTTTGCGGAATAATATTTGACGGTCAGAAAAACATCAGTAGATTGTTTTACTTACTTAACTTTGTTAAATTTGGACTTGGGCAATTTTTGTAAAATACGCATCTCCTTCTGGTCACTAAGTAAGGCTGCATAAACTGGAATAAACGTTTTTTTAAGAAAAGAAATATAACATACAAGAGAGTTGTCCAACTTCAGATAACCCAAGTGCACTTGCAGTTTAGTGGGTCGCATAAGTTTAAAAAATCGTAACAGTCTTTTTTCTAACTTTATTTGGTTTCTAACAAAACGATAAAAATATCTGGTTATATAATATTTTCTCTAAAACTAACAAATATTTGTTAAAATTTTCAATGGAATATTTTTTATGTATGCAGTGTGTAACGGTACAAATTTGTACGTTTGTGTTTTGCTGGAAAGAAAAGAAATGCCATAGAATGAGGGTATTATGACATGTGATAACTGCTTACTTACGTGATGTTGTCCATATAGTTTGAATAATTTAATATAGTAATTTGTTGTTGAATACTTTTATAAATGAACCCCAACTTAGTAGTGTAAAATTCCTTTTCTAATGAATAATACCACTGACATATAACAATCAGTTTAATTGAGCGATTTTATTTGTCGAGTACGGATAGCCGCTCGGACTAATTTATTAACGTAAATTAGGTTAAAGAAAATTCTGAAGATGACTTCTTTCGGTGAGATGGAGAAATTTATTCTCCTACATTTAATAAAAGTAAAAGATAGATTCGCACTGTGTGTAATGTATGAAACCTATGGACAGGAAAGATCGTTTATTGAATTTTGTAACAGTATAGATTTTAAGGCACAAGAATTGTATTTACAAGAAATGGGTGACTGCAGAACGGAAGATGAGATTGACATGGAAGCTCTAGTCTTAGTAGAAAGAGCACCCCGAAATGTATTATATTATAATATTGATGATCGACCCCGAACGAATGATACATACGAATGGGATGAAGGAGATCTCCCACGTAGGCCTGACATGATAGAAAGTTATGTTTATAATGATAATGTCGATGAGCCTGAAACAACAATTTTAACGCGAAATGCATATCGAGTCGCTGAAGCCGTGCAAAGTGAAAATGATGTTGAGATGGTTGAATTGAATTACACTGATGAATTGTTAAGAAAAGAAAGATTTGATATAAGTGAAGAGGAAAGATTAATTAAAGAATTTTTATTTAGAGATACCTCTAGTGAATATGATGAAGATGAAGAGACTCAGACTGAGTATGATTTTGAATTAAATACTGAGAAGGATACCACAGTAAGCGAAAACGAGCCTATAGAGGCAGATATTGATAATGTTGAGCCTAAAAAGTTAGGCATAGAAAAAGATAGGGACAGAAATTCCGCAGTAGGCGGTATTGAGCTACAAGCTCTTGATAAAATGGGAAGGACTTGCCTTTTGAACGTAGTCTGACTAACAGGTCTTCGAGTTTTTTAAAAATTATTTCTCTAAGAGAGATGTGAGCTACCTAGAAAGGAAGTCTTTCTGTTTTTTTGTTAAATGTTCAATGTGATTTTGTAGCCTCCAAAACATCTAGAGGTGAGTTTTTTTCACAATTTTTATATTTAACGAAAGGGTTTTTTTTATACTTGAGGAATTTTTTTTTACTGCGATGGCTTCGTTTTTTTATATGAGGTTTCTCTTTACAGGCTTTTTATGTGGTACCCTTAAGTTAACCTGAATGTACAGGTGTTGAATATCCATATGTGGAAATTGCAGCGATAAAATCTCCCAATTTTCCCGGATTTTTAAAAATTTTCAAGGCCACGTGGTGCGTCCTTGTGACCTTGGTTTGCCAGGGCGGTTGCTGAGTAGCCACCCATGTGATTTGGAGACAATCCATTAATTAAATTGCTTTTGGAGTATCGAGTGGCAGCGGTGCTGTTGGCCCCAACTGTATACAACGTTGGACGAGTTTGGAGGGTGTCTTCCGTGGTTGGAAAACGAAGGTTGGACAGGGTCCACGAGAGGTACAAGGACATTTATGTCCAGATAATTTTTTGAATTTAATTATTAAAACTGCATTAACCGAATAAGTCGGTATTCTGTAATAAATCATTTTTTATTTGTATTTTACAATTTAAGATTTAATAAGCTATTTAATCCACAACTTTAAAAACCATCTTGATTTAAAGTTTTAATAAATTTATGCCGTTGTAAAATTTATTATGTTATTTAACCCACATTACTTCATTGTTGGTAAATTTATGGTATTTATACGTATTTGGTAGCATCACAGATCTGTGGATCAAACCTATTTAATAATTACTTTGGGTAGTTTTTTTTTATATTTGATATATTGGTAAAGTGCACTAATGGTAATTTTGTAATTTTATATATTAATTGAATTTTATTCAATTTACCCATATTTGGTAAGGCATTAGGCAGCCATTTTGTATAGGCCTTGGCCGCCATTTTATTAACCCCGTGTGTAATTATTACACTTTCATATTCTGATTATAATTTAGCACTAATTTATTTATTAATTTGCTTGATAACTTGTTTTTTTATTAATTTAATTAATTGCTTATATTTTAAAATTCATTGTTCCATAGGAACATTGGTTACATTTGCCCTGTTAATTTTTATAAATTTATTCAATTAAAGCTATGCTAGTCCACCTAGCATAATAGTGATTCAAAGGTCACAGTTTTTTTGTTTTGTTGACAGGATCACTATTCTTGTTTTTTTTTTGGGTTAAGGGTGACCAGTGTTTTTTTATGGACTGATATTAAATAATTTCCATATTTACTTTAGGGTACTCGTCTTTGTCTTAATGGTAGACGTCTAGTTTTAGTCCATAGTGTAAGTGTAAGTTGTCCTGTGTAAATTATTTCAATACTTAAATTTATTAAATTTACATTATTTTAGAAGCTTGGCTTTGTTTTCAATTTCCTTTTTTTTTTGTTAGTGTTAGCACTAACTGGCGCCCAATAATTAAGATACATCTCAATAATTAAGATTTCATTTTAAATAGATATAATCAGTTTTTTTTTTTACTTGAAACTCAAACAAAGGTTAATTTAATCGACTCATGACCCGCTCTCCGATGAAAAGCTGTCGCGCTTATGTTGCCTATTACCAGCTAATTAGGTTACAAGTGTGTCCCAGTATAGGTGTTACAAGAGGACAAATAGACCAAAAGTTTTTGAATTTTAAATCGGTATTTTCGGGAAACGCATGGTCCAAAAATAAGACATACAAAATTTTACTCCAATTGGTAATATGCAGGGCAAATTATAACTAAAAATATGAGTACATGTACATCGTTATACTGAATTCGTTTCAACCGATGGGATAAAACTTAGAAACGTGTTCAGATTTGTCAGTTTTGAACAACCTTCGAAATCGACCAATTAGAACACGTTGCTAAGTTCTATCCGATCGGTTGAATTGAATTCAGTATCACGATGTACATGTACTGTATGAAAAATGACCAAAAGTAAAGTAAGTTTATTTAAAAAAAAAGAACAAAATTGTATAAGTAAAAATGGTAGAGAATTTAATTTTCTGTCACAATTTAAAGATAAAGAATTACAGGAAAAAATATGTTTGTCATTTTTTTTTACAGTAACACCTAAATACTTGACACAACTGAGCGAATTGTACAGACATCACTAAAGTATTTTAATTTCCCTTTACGTTTTGCTCCTTCTTACTCACGTAGGTATTAACTTTGAGTAAGTAATATAAAAAAATTACAAAAACATTTTTTTACTTTAATCCTGTAACTTAAAATTTTGACATCAAAAATTATCTACAACATTTACCTGTACAATTTTGTTAGACTTACTTCTAACCTGCCCTGTATAATACCAATAGGAGTAAAAATTTTGTTTTTCTTATATTTGGACCATGCGACCGGTTTTCCCAAAATGCCCACGGAGTTTCAGAGTGTATTCCTACATATTTTGACCCGCTGAATTCGAATTTTAAACTTACTTTTACGTAGGAAGTTACAGGGATTTGATATAAACAATTTAATTGTTTATAAGGCTCTAGCTCGTAAACTAAAAAAGATGGAAATATTCTTTTTCAAATAAAATTTATTCTTAAAAAAATATATGCAAAGTACAAAATGGCCTCTGGTAAAGAATGCGAAATTACAGCATTTAGGCGAATTTTCACTTATTAATTTTAAAATAACTTTAGAACATCTCAAATTAGAGGCAAAATTAACAGCCCGATTTTTAATCAAAATAATATTTATAACAAAGGTATAATAATTATAAATGGATATTTTTAAATAAAAAGGACATATAATTTGTTTATACTGTTTTTTAGCTACTAAAAGTTTACATTACAGCAAAGCAAGTTACATTATATTTGAATTATACCATCCAAGACAAAAAAAATATGTATTATACTTTTTTAATGTGATAAATCAGTTTTAATGTGAGCATGACGTTACGCGCCAAACGGCTAAAACCGTATAAGTATGAGAGTACTTAAGGCTATAAATTACGATACTCTCGACAATACGATTTTTTCACCCTTTACTAAAATTTAATATATACCTATTTTATTCAACTAATTTATTTCTTACATACTTTCTTACGTATTTCTTATTTGATTGAATATTAATATCTGTACTAATGTATGTACAGCATAAAAATAGTTTTAAGATTCCGCGCATTTTTCAAATAGGACTGTACTTTTTAATAAATTAGAATATGCAGCCTATAGAGCCATACCTACATCTTACTAAAATTTTTAAATCGTATAAAATTTACAGGCTTGCTAGTAATTCTGTTAGCATCCGGTATACCCTATACATAGGTATATTTCTTGTGTGTGCATTTTCTGATAATGGGACATACTAGTAAGTATTCATAAAAAACATAAAGTAAAAATGTTATATAAGTTTTTGTATTTTTGTAGTTGGTTACATTCTACAAGAACTTAATATTAAATAATAAAATATCTTGCGGGAACCTCTATGTCCTACATGCCGTGGTGTGTATTTTTCAGACTCAAAGAGGACCAAAGCCGTTACTACTTTTGTGGCGTGATATTACTCAACCAACCAGATTCTTCTGGAAAAATAGTTAAGGATGCAAATAGTTCTAGCATTTTACTTACGACTTACAATTAGTTGTGCAAATAACGTACGTTTCGATATTCACTGCGTTTTGTGTTCAGTTGTGACTATTTTGTGGTGTCTTGATTAGTACAATAGGGAGGTAAGTAAGTACTTTATTATTAAGTAACATAATGTGTAAGAAATAACAACCTTTTTATACAAAACTGATCTTAATAAAGAAAAGAAAAACCGTCCATTTCAGGTTTATTATTTTACTATACAGGGTGAGTTTTATGTAGGGATCTCAATAATAGCTGCAGCTACAGAGACGGTTTAATGGGAAAAATATTGTAGTTTTTAGTGCTAAGTTTATATCACTTTTTGTTTTGGTCGAAAAATTATAACCAGATATTTTGAAAAAAAAATTTTTTTCATACATTTTTTTACCCTGTAGCTCATTACACTAGACGCAAACACGATTTTAAGTTTATTTTTAACTTTAAACAAAAAATGGTTTCTTAGTAGTATTTTCTTGTATATTTAGTATTTACCTAGTAGTATTTTCCGCCAGAAAAAGGGGTCTTCCGATTAAAAAAGTTTGAAAATCGCGAAACTAGACATTTTTAAAGACAATTATATCAATGTAAATAAACAGTGTTGCCAAACATGATTATTGTTACGTAAACTTCAAGTTTCATGAGCATACGAGAGTTAAATTAAGCATTGTCGTTTCACGGCTACCTGGGAAAACAGGCAAATTTAAAAATTGTTATGAGTAAAACTACTCTTTTTTATTTAGTATTGCTTGGTATACTTACATGTTGTAAAGCTTTTGAACATGCCTGTTTAACAATGTTATAGCTAACTATGCTTAGTTGGAAGTTTATGTCGTAGCTCAAAAACGGACTACTACATTAACTATTGGAGTATATCTTTTCATAAAGATAGTAACTGCACGTTTACTCTTTACATTTTTTCAAATTTTGAATATTAATTTAGTCACAAAAACCCTTTTTTCTTTAAAAAAAAAATAATACCAAGTTGGCTATGATTTTGTGCAGCAAAAATAAAAAGGCAATTTAAACTAAGCTTTAAAAATACAATTCATTCCCTACTTAACCATTGTTGTAGCTGGTTTCTGAGATCCCTGTACTAAACATGACCTATATGAATGAAAGTCATAAAATTGTTTGCTTTTTTAAATATGGGATGCCTCGAAAAGGTCTATGCAATATGCTATCACAAATTTCCAACCAAAACACAACGATCTAATACAATTTATCTTATTTGAAAAGTTAAAGTTTGCGATATTCTGGGTGTCAAAGTTTACATTTTCTTTTAGTTATTTTTAAACATTTTTCTTAATATTAAAAATATTTTCGCAAAATTCGGTAATAAACAATTTTTTTGAAAAGTAAAATCAAAATCTACTCATATTTTAGTTTAAAATGTAGAAGGAGACTAGACACCTGCAGTCCTTGGCTTATGTTTAAAATGCCGTAAGTTTTTGTACCTGGGTAGGTAAATACAGGGAGTTCAATTATCCTAGAATGTCCAATATTTCTGTTGTTTAACGAGATATAACAAAAGGTATTTATTATACAGTGACCGGCAAAATGTCGTCAACATATGGGAAAATTTTTTATTAAGGGATATTCAATTTTTTTTCTGGCGATCGCCTCTGCATGTCCGGTAACCTAAAAATCCATTTTGACATATGTCATGTAAATAGCGGTATGGCGGCAAATTTGAAAAAACCAAGTTGAAATTACGAAAAGTGGGGTTAGGTCACAAAATATCAAAAAACTCCAAAAGTAAAAAATGTTTAGAATTTTATTTGAGCCCCAAATACTAAGTTTGAAGCGTATTTTGAAAAAGCAAATTGTATTTATTAAATTAGAATTAAAGAAGAATTAAAAAGCATTTGTATTATATATTGTATAATATAAAAAATTGGCCATTTTTTTATATTATAACTAAGTTTAAATGTGCCAGTTTATTCACCAAACTACCTTTATTTAACTAAATTCAAAATCATTTGTTTAAGTCAAAATAAAACATATTTTTTTGTTTCTTTGACAATTAGAGCAAACAATTTAAAAAATAGGTTTTCGCCAGTACACCAGGTGTTGCAATGGTTTATTTCTAAAAATCCTTTTAATATTTTATCAAACCAAAAACGTTAAAATATTTAAAAATAGAACATTTATTGACCATTATCATGTTTTACTCATAGCTGAACCCAAGTTTTTACTTTTTGTGCATAAACTTAAAAATTAACCTTTAATTTATTAATTAATTTTAAGGTTATTTACATCTATTATTTTATTAATTCAGCAAGTATAATAAACAGTTTACTATTTTTCTATTTTAATTTTACCAAACTATAGACAATTTTTACCATAACTTATAGGCAAATTACCCCAACAAAAATAAAAATACAAGCTAGAAATTAAAATGGATGCTCTAGTAGGCTCTGAAGACAAATGAAAAAAAATACAGGCTTAAGATCTTTTCATGCACATTTAATTTCTAGTGTATAATTTTTATTTTTTTTTTTCGAAAATTTGACTACGACTTATGGCTAAAATTGCCCATATTTTTGTAAAATGTTAAAAAAGTAGTAAACTGTTAATTTTACTTGCTGGACTAATAAAATGTCAATGACATTAAAATACATCAATAAATTGAGGGTTCAGTTTTAAGTCTATGCACAAAGTGTGAAATCTCGTGTTCAGTCATGAGTAAATGATGATTAAAATTAATAAATTTTACCATTTCTGAATATTTTAACGTTTTTGGTTTGGTAAAATGACAAAAGATTTTTAGAAATAAACCATTGCAACACCTGGTGTACTGGTTAAATAAAGCTGATTTGGTGAATAAACTGGTTCATTTAAACTTTGTTAAAGAAATATTAAAAAAAAATGTCGAATTCGCTTTTTTAATGCATGCTTCAAACTTTGTATTTAGGGCTTAATTAAATTCTAAGCACTTGTTACTCTTAAATTTTTTTGATATTTTGTGACCTAATTTCACTTTTCGTGAATTCAACTTGGTTTTTCTAATTTCCCGCCATACCGCTGTTTACATGACATATGTCAAAAATTATTTTCAGGTTACCGGACATGCAGAGGCTATCGCCAAAATTTGAAATATCCCTTAACAAAAAATTTTCACATATGTTGCGGACATTTGTCCGGTCACTGTATAAAATTTGTAGAGTTTTTCAACGTGCATGTTCTTAAAATATCTTAATGTATACAGAGTCTTCCAAAAAAGTTACGGGTAAGAATTTAGTTTTTTAAATTGTAGCCCACATTTTTATTTAAAAAATCGGATTCATCATACAATTTTGCATACAGTACGCTATACAGGGTGTCTAAGAGTATGTGGGCAATCTCTGGATTTATATAGAACACATAAAAATAATGTGACAAGTTCATATAAAATATTTTCCTTGTCCCTCTTTACAGAGATATGTGTCTTTAAAAGACACCATTGGAAAGCGGTTTTTCTTGAATAGCTTTTACATTAGGTACTTGGTATAGTAAAATCATTTTTTAGTATGATAAATACGAGACTTCTTAAAATGGTATCATTGTAAAAAGTTGCCTTCATTAGTTCACCAGGGGCGGACTCAGGGCCGTACGGAGGGGCGGGGGGCAATGGGGGCAATTCCCCCAGAAGGGATTTGATGAGGTTTTTTTGTCGGAAATTGGAGCGAAACAGGGTATAACTGGCCTTTTTAGTCATTTTGCCCCCCAGGAGGAAAATGAAGGGAAATATTTTTGGTGTTTCATAAAAAGGTAAGGACATTTTTTTTTGGTCTTCATGTTTTTCTTTGTTGCCCCCCAAGAACCATTTCTCCGTACGGGCCTGGGCGGACTAACCCTTACCCAATAGTGTTAATTATTTTTAAACCATATATAATAAAGGAATAATCATTTTAAAATAGCTTAAACCCTTAGCTGAAAAAAGGTACTCTTGTCTGGTATCGATTAGGTGAAGCGTTTTCGAGAAAAACAACATTTTGGTTGAATATGGTTGTTTTTAATTATTTTGTTAGACGTAGGCTTCCTCTTATATTATGCATTTTCTTACTTTAATTATCGAAGGTTATGGGACCCTCCACAATGCTGCAACATTTTTTTTAGTTTCGCAAAAATTGAAAAAAATCTTTTGTTATAAGTTTTTTTAGTACCATTTGCAACAGAATAACCTAATGTTTTTGGATGTCCCTACCAAACAAAAACTTTTTTTGTCAAAAACACTTTAATTTATCGACATCTAACAGGAACTACCTTTTTTAGGTAATTAGGTTTAAGCAACCCAAAAATACGTATTTCATTTCTTTATTATACAGGGTGTTAAAATAATTAACACTAATGTGTAATGGTTATTTCGCCTCTGAAGAACTAATGAAGGCAAATGTTTTACAAGGATATCATTTAAAAGCGTCCTGATTTATATTTATCATATTAAAAAAATTATTCCATTATACCAAGTACTATAAAAGTTATTCAAGAAAAACCAATATTCAGCGGTGTCCTTTAAGGGCATATAATATTTTTGTAAAGAGGAGCTTAAAAAAAATAGGACTTGGTCACATTATTTTTACGTGTTTTATGTGAATCCGAGAAATTGCTTACATATTCTTGGACACCCTGTATAATTTATTTTGGTACTTGTTGCTACGCTATCTATAATTAAATCACTGAAACTTTCGTACAAAAAGATACCCAAAAAATAGTTAAAAAAGGAAATAAATTAATTAATAATAATTTTTAGCTTGGTATTTTGAAACACTAAGGACAACAAAAATAGGTAACTGAAAGAAAATTTACTAGATATCATACATGGTATTTCTTATAGCATAGCCAATACCTCAATATTTAAAATTTTAACTCTCATTTTTATTTTTAATGGAACACCCTGTATATTGAGCCATTTTTATATAATAAAAATAAATGCAAGTTAAGTTTCTTTTCCTTTACCAAAAAATATATATAAAAAAAATAGGGTACACATAAATAACATCATAAGGTTATTACTAGATATGAATTAGGCTGAGAAATTAGAATTACTTGCAATGCTTTCATTTTAATATGTACTAATTCATCATAATATAGTATATAGAGTGGTTAAAAAGTTTGCAATTATTGATATTTTTTCTGTTATTGGTACATTTAAAATAAGTTGTCTAATGAAATTTCTGAAACAAGTTATAAAAAGTAAATAAGTAAGATTAGTAGTTTAAATCTAGTAAAACACAATAATATGTCAAAAATTTTAAAGCAATTAGAAATATTTTAAACAATCTGATTTTTGCGACATTATTTTTTCGTACATCATATTTAAAATTAATAGCAACTTTAAATTTTAATAAAAATTCATATTTAGAAATTTAAAATTACGTAAGATCCTTGATAAATATTGCTAACATTTGACCACCCTATGGTTGCAGATGAACTTTTCCGTGTCTAAAATACTTATTTTCTTAGAAACTTTCAGTGTTGCTTTATGTATTTCTAAACCCAACATGTGGCATTTGGTGCAATTTGTTGATGATAAAATTTGGTACGCATGTCCTCCAGCAAGAATAAAAACTACTTCAACTAATGAAACTTTGGTAAAATGGCCCAGGGACGGCAAATGGTACAAAGCTAAAATTCATGATATCGGAGGTAAGAGCTTTTTAAAAAAAATGTTTAAGTTCATTAAAAAAGCTTAGGAATACTAGGTCTTAAAAGAAATAGACCTTGTGTATGGTATAGCCCCATAATACAACCAAAAAAATAATATAAAGCCACCTGGTGGAACATAAGCATAGTAATAAATGTTTAGTACTATTTATATTTTTATGCTATAATACAATTAATTTTAATTTAAAATATGTTTTAAGATCTTTTTACTTTGCGTAAGATTTCATAAATATTTTAATACCTAGAAAAGGTGTATGCAAAAAGAATTAATTTGCTTTTAGATACCCATTTAGCAATAAACGACACTTATTGTTATAAACTGATTTGTTTGCATGGCCTATAGCAAAATTGTGGTGTGAATTATAACACTTGAGAATTTTTTCTTTGTTTGATAAAATAGACCCACACTGTTTATATTTTTTGTATAATAGGCTGTTAGTTAACTAAGATACAAGAGATATCTGAAAATGTAATATTTTTAATATACCTTTTTGTTTTACAAAAACTAGCCTAGGTTTGTAGGATGGGTGGAAGTGTTTCGTTAGGATATATTTCGACGCGAGACAGTGCGTCTGCATTGGTATTATTTTTACCTTTTTTATATATTATCTGGTAATCGAATTCCTCAAGTTTTAAACGCCAACGTACAAGACGTGAGTTGGGTTCTTTGAGAGACATAAGCCATTGTAATGGTTTATGATCTGTGCAGATTTTAAATTTTCTTCCGAAAAGGTGGGGACGAAAATATTTTGTTGCCCAGACAATGGCAAGAAGTTCTTTTTCGATAGTGGAATAATTCTGCTCAGAATCATTTAGCGTTCTAGAAGCATACGCGATGGGTTTATCTTGGCCTATATTACCTTGGGAAAGTACGGCGCCGATTGCGAAACCGCTGGCGTCTGTTGTCAAGACAAAATCTTGGGTAAAATCGGGGTATTGTAAGATCGGATCATTTGTAAGAAGTTTTTACAGTCTTCAAATGTTTTTATATAAACAGGGTCATTAATATCAATTTTAGCATCTTTTTTTAGACATTTTGTAAAGGGCTTAGTAATTTTGGCGAAGTTATTAATAAATTTGCGGTAGTAACCTACTAAACTAAGAAATCCTTTTATTTCTTTTCTAGTTTTAGGTATGGGAAAGTTTAGTATGGCTTTAATTTTATCAGGGTTAGGTTTTATTCCTTCAGATGTAATTATATGTCCGAGAAAAGCTACTTCTTTTCGTAAAAATTCCGATTTGTCGAGCTGTATTTTTAAATTAGCTTCGCGTAGTTTTTGGAATACTAATTTTAAATTTGTAATATGCTCTTGAAGAGAGGTGGAAAAAATTATAATATCATCAATATAAACAAAGCAGATTTTATTTTGAAGTTCTTTTAAAACATTGTCTACAACTCTTTGAAATGTTGCCGGTGCGTTTTTTAAACCGAATGGCATACGAAGGTATTCGTAGTGGCCATTTTCTACGTTGAAAGCAGTTTTTGCAATATCATCAGGATGCATTTCGATCTGATAAAATCCGCTCGCGAGATCAAGAGTTGAAAAATATTGCGATCGACCTAATTTATCCAAAATATCTGCGATATTTGGGATTGGATATCTGTCATCAATCGTTTTTACAATACGCCATATTTTCTTGCCTGAGGCATCTGATTTTTTGGAACAATCCAAATGGGTGAAGACCAAGGAGAATTACTAGGACGAATAATTTTTTGTTCTAGCATATTTTTTATTTGTTTTTCTACTTCAGGTTTATGTACGAATGGGTATCTGTAGGATTTTGTGTAGACTGGTATTTCGTCAGTTGTTTTTATTTGATGTTTGATGTTATTTGTAAAAGTAAGTTGTGAATTTTCCCTATGAAAAATGCAGGAAAAGTTTTTACATAAGTTTTCAATGTGAAAATTTTCTTCGGGGTTCATATGATCTGTTCGTATTAGTTTAGAAATATCGTCCTCTTTTGAGTTTTTAGACTGTTTTGTATTAATGTTAAAGTGGTATATTTCAAAGTCATTAGAGTTAATGGGTTCAACTTTAAGTGGTTCGTAAAGAGAAATTTCTTGTGTGTCATTTGAGTTATTTTGTATTTCAATGGATGCGTAATGATTATTTACATTAGCTACACCTTCCTTAATTAGGCAATTATCAGATAATTTAATTGTAGGTACGATTACGTCACCTTTTTGAAAGTTAACAGGTATTTTAATGGTTTCTATGGTGTTAGGGCTTATTTGTGTATAAAATAATAGTTTTTGTTTGGACTGATAATGTTCTAATGATATTTGGGTATTTGGGGTTTTAATTAATGAGTTTTGTATGTCTATTTGAACATTTAAATCTTTTAATGTTTCATAGCCAATTAGTCTGTCAAAGTAATGGTGAAATATAAATAAGTAAACTTTTATTATTTTGTTACTATTAAATTCTAGGAAAGCGGGTATTTCTGCACATGAATCGCGGGTAGTTGTCTGAAAAATTGATGAAATTGTAAATTGTTTGTTTTTTATAAAATCTGGGAAATAACGTTCTGCTATTTCGGGGTTTAAAAAAGATTTAGTTGCTCCGGTATCTATTAATAGTTTTAAAGGTGGATTTGTTATTTGTATGTATGGTAGGTCTTTTTGTCGTAAATAGAATGTATTTCTATGTGGGGTTTTCTGTAATTGTGATTTGCTGAAAATTTTCCTCGGGTAAATTTTCGGGATTAGTCTCATTGTAGTTTTCTTGTACATGTGAGCAGCAGGGTACATTGTGTTCATAGGAATTGTATTCCTGATAATAGTCAGGGTCAGAATGGTAATAATTGTCATATTCGCCACTAGGACTTTCGTCAATGTTTGGTTCTATGTTAAAAAGTTCTTCCACATGAATGTTAGGATTGGGTCTGTGGTTTTTAAATATGTTTGTTGATTGCTTGTGATTTTGCGGAAATTTGTTAGAGAGGCGGGTACCGTGAGATATTCCACTCATGGGGGTTGGTCTAGGAAAGCTATTTTGTGGAAATTGCTTCGGTTTGAAAACGTTTGGTGAATTTCTGGTCTGGTCAGTGCACGAGTCCGAATATAAAATTACAGGACTGTAAGTTTTAGCATTTTCCATTAGATGTTTTGCTAGACAACTTGAAATATCTTGTGACCCTCGACTACCCTCAGTTTCATCACACATGTACATAAAGCAATTTTTCAAATTAAAAGAATGAACCCAAAATTATACACATACATCTTTCGTTTGTAATAACAAACAGGAGTAGTCAGTTTGGGGAACGGTAACGCCTTTTGCAAATCAAAAGTTGCTACGTACTTTTCGTCTAAAACTGCACTCTTATCGTTTCTCAAAGAATTTCTTGCTCTTATCGTTTCTCAAAGAATTTCTTGCTCCATCTGCTTTAACTAAATGTTCATTTTTTTTCTTTTCGTTATCTTCAACTTTAAGTTTCATATTTATATCATCACAGGTTTTGCATGCGTCTTTGGCAGGTGGTTTAAA
The DNA here is from genome assembly GCA_014170235.1 of Listronotus bonariensis. Classification (NCBI taxonomy): domain Eukaryota; kingdom Metazoa; phylum Arthropoda; class Insecta; order Coleoptera; family Curculionidae; genus Listronotus; species Listronotus bonariensis. The sequence continues at coordinate 37,685 of JACEGR010007544.1, forward strand.
ATGTAAACTAAATTTTGTTAAAAAAACCTTATAATAATATTTTTCTTTTACACGAACTTTTTCCGTACTAGTGCATTTTTCACACTACATTTCATACATTTTACGAATGGTTAAATCAGAGTTTAAAAATCTTCTTTCTGGATTATCTGTTCGGCGGAAAAAAAAGTCTCGCTATTGAAAACCACTGTATTTTTATCATTTTTTCCAAAATCAGTTTCGGTTTCGGCCAATTTTGGCCGAAACCGAAACTGTCGCCGAAACTTGAGTTTTTGGCCGAAACTGGCCGAAACCGAAATTTCGGTCGGACACTAATTGCAACTAATGTTAAAGGCAATTTGTACGAACTGATTTATGTATTTGCCATTTGTAGGTACAACTGTACTACCATGATCGTGGATATGCTTAAGGAACCGTCTGGCAAATTTCATAACTTTTGCAGGATCAGTTATGAAGACTTTGAGTTGCTTTTGAATAAAATTGGTCCCCAAATACAGAAAATGGACACGCAATTCAGGTTATCCATACCAGCAAAAGAAAGACTAGCTGTTACGTTGAGATATTTGGCATCTGGCGACTCATATTAAAGCTTAAGTTTCCTCTTCAAATTTTCTCCCCAAATAATATCGGTGATAGTGCCAGAAGTATGCCAAGCACTTGTTATTGCACTATCAGAGCATTTAAAGGTATTTATATTTAATATTTTATTATAAAAACATTTAAATGGACACCATAAAAATAATGGAAAAAGTTTTAAAGAAAAATTAAATATATTAATAATTCTTAGTAACAAAACAAAAACAAACAAAAAATAATATGAACCAGGTTTACTCAGTTTTCTCTCAATTACCAGTTAGATATTTCATCATCACAAATATCCTGTGAGCTAGATTGCAATGTAAGAGAGAATTGCTGCTGTGAAGCTTCATTTACAACGGAAAGTGGCTGCAGAGTAATGTAGCGACTGTTCGACTGTTCATAAAAACTGGATGTCGCCTGTGATTGTGCACATGAAGAGACAGGAGAAGGCAGTGGTGTTGCAATAACAGACTGTGATTGAGGGGAATACTGTGCACATGGAGAGCCAGGAGAAGGCAGAGGTGTGGCAATAACATGGGATGAATGGGAAGAGTGTGACCTGGGTGACGGTAACATCAGTGAATAGACAGTCAGATCAAACATGATATTATCTATTCTGTGCATAGCTAAGCGTTGTGTACGTCCATCCAGCTTTCGTAACTTTATGGCAAGGAGTTCGGCGTATACGGTGCACTCATCTCGACTCATACAGCTGGAATTTCTTGTAGCTATTTTTTCCTTGATTTGTAAAAGCTCATTGAATGCCATATCTGCACGATCTTGCTCCTTCCGTGGTCGCTTCACACTACTTTGCTTTGTTGGTCATTTCGGAGCCTGATAGTTCTTTTCTAATAGAAAAAAAAATAGTTAGTATAGGTAAAAAGCAAAAGAAACTTCGGTACCTTCATTAATAGTAGAACGCTCTTCAGTTTCCTGATTTTCTTTAAAATATATTTGTGATGTCTCATTATCATTATCTCTTCTTTCCTTATCATCTTTGTTTAGGTCTTCATTATCATCTAAATTATCCTACAAAACATATTTATTATTTCAGACTCCACAATCACCTGCAGAATGGAAAAAAAATGCGCAGTTATTTGAGGAACGTTGGCATTTTCCACACTGTTGCGGAGCCATTGATGGGAAGCATGTGATTCTACAAGCACCAGTAAATGAGTCGTCTAAATGCAAACTCCGACATCTGGTTCATAAGTCATTTTGAGATAATCAAAAAAAACAATATTAAGTCTTATTTATTCGTAAAAATTTACCATTTTTTTGGTGCAATATAATATGAAAGTATTTTAAGCTATGAAGTTTCGGGAAATCCTGCTGCTATACTTTTTTACTAATTTAATATTAAAGTTTGCAGATGTAGGCGTTTGCAAGTAAATTATAAAGATGTCGGATTTTGCATTTAAGAAATGTGTAAATGTCGGATTTTGCACTTACTAGGTAAATTGCAATTTTTTTAATACAGTTAGTAAATAAGGACGTATTATTAATAAAACGATCAGAATTAAGTTGGGGAATAATATTTATTGAAAAAAGTGTACAATAAAAATGTTATTATTTAAAAATATATACAGGCTATATTTTTAGATTCTTAAAGACTGTTCTTCATCATCTGATTCTGAATTATCAGAATCTAATACTACGTTATTTTCATCCTGAACATATTTTGAAAAAGATTTTTTAAAATAGTCAAGATTTTGTTCGTTGATCCAATCGTCGCCGTAATGTTTTTTCAACAAGTCACTGATACTTTTTATTTTATCTGGTTTTACAGACTGATCTAGTGGCAATTCTGTGGGTTTCAACTGCGACATATTTTTACCACGTTTAAGTATACTTTTGGATATTCCCAAATCATTTCGGTAGTGGCTTTCACCCCTTATGTCAATCGAATTATCCGTATTTTTAGTAATAATCATTCGTTTGACTTTACTTATCTTAAAGTGCCAGGATGCAGGTGGCTTCAATACCAAAGCCACTTGTTTTTTAAAATCTAGTACTTGGTAGTCCTTGCCCATTTGAAAGACGGTGCTATGTTTTTTATAACTTGTATGTATTCATCTGGAGATACAATGGTAGGCATTTTTTAATTATTCTTTCAACATTCCCGAATACTCGGTCGGGCGGTATAAAAGAATGGCCAACAACCGGAAAAATAAGTTGAATTTGTTTAATATTATTTGGCGCAAAATTGTACAACCAATACATACACATGCCTACCATAATGGAATTTTTGTTCTGGCCACCACACCCGTCAGCCACTAATCTTACAGTTTTAATAGTATCTTTAAAATTAAAAGTCTTTAATTTATAAAACACAGCTGAAGCTATTTCGTTGGAACTTTTTGGCCGGTCTACTTCACTCCAAATAAATGAGCTTACAGTTTTAGGATTTAAAACAGTTGAAGAAGACCCATTTACAATAGTAAAATTATACAAATTTAATTGCATACTAAAGTAGCATGCCTGATCAGGCAATTTCGGTAGGGCTAGGTTCTTTTCGCAATCAAACGAAAATGTTTCAAAATCTGCATGGTTTTCTTTTAATAAATCATAAAAACATTTGGCGCGCAACTTGTGCACTCTTTGATAAGTCATTAACTCGGCCTTACCTTCGGGCGACTTTGCAGTTTTCATTTTTTCCTTAAACTGCGTACATGTTGAGCAAACGTCAGATTGGGGAGAACCAAATCCAATATTGTAATTCCTGGTAAATATTTTTCTAAAAAAGCAAAGTTTTACTTTGACATCTTCAGTTTCTTGCCCACTATTATACATGCGCCAAAGTTTGGTAATATTTAACTCGCATGGCAAGTATTTGCGTAAAATATTTTTTGAACGAGAATAATGACTTTCAGTGCATGTTAGACTTTCAATAAAATTCATAACTCTTAGACGTTTAAGGTCATTCTTCCCTTTAACTCTATCTCCACCACGATTTTCTTTTGGAATAGTCCCGGTAGACCTATGTCTTCTTAAAACATTTAAAACTCTATCCTTTCCAATGCCCAATATATTGAGAAAACTTTCTCTACAAATTTGAGCTAAGTCGCCATTTTCCACGCGGATATAGTATTTAACAGACATATTCTTAGCTTTATTAGTAATATTTTGTTTTTTCTTATGTTTGGGTGTGATCGCACTGCAGTATGTCAACAAGAATTTATCCTGTTCTATTTTATTTTTCACTAAATAAAATTGACGATGAAAATCTCTTATAGCTGCCAATGAAATAACATCTTTGTTAGTGCATTCATATGGACCGATTTTTCCGTCGTGACTACATTCTGGGTAAAGAGGCAAATTTTTTGCAGAGTACCTAAAAAACAGACAATAATTAAATAAAACTTCTATAGACTTCAAACACTTTAAGCTTACCTTTTTGTTTTGGCTTTTTCCCGTTTCCAATTTGCCATATTCGGTAACTTTTTTCGTCCTTTATTAGCCGGACTTTGCTTAATTAATAGATTATCCATATTATGTTAACTTTCTTTACTTAGAATTTGCAGAAAATATACAAAAATTAACAACCAACAATTAAACAACCTGTCTCAACGTATTTCTAGCAGAAAATGTAAACAAACCGATCACGTGTGGCGCGTAGCTAGACGGCCATTGGCTGCTAAGTAGATGTCGGCATTTGCAATTCACTTTTGCGTTACTTTGCCGGCATTTGCATCTAAGGTCACATTTAAAAAATTATGTTTATACGGTAAATGTAGGATTTTGCATTTTAAACCTTTAAAATTCGTTTCGCAAGAAAATTTTCTGCAGGATGACGAATAAAACTAATTTTTTTAAATTTGTCAGATGTCGGCGTTTGCATTTAGACGACTCAAATAGTGTTAGTGAATATTTCAATTATAAATCGACATTTAGCATAAATTTAATGGCATTATGTGACACCGATTACATTATAACATATGCTAATATTGGATCACCCGGTAGAATGTCAGACGGAGGAGTATTTTACAAATGTAAGTTATCCCAGCATATGGAAATGGGCACAATCAATTTTCCCCCGACGATCTTATAACAAATACTAATATAGTTTTACCATATGTTATAGTAGGTGACAATGCCTTTCCCCTAAAAAATAATATAATGGTGCCTTATCCGGGAATACATGATAAAGGTTCTTCAAAACGAATATATAACTACAGACTGTCCAGAGCACGAAGAATGATTGAAAATGTCTTTGGAATTATGGCATCGGTATTTCGCATTTTAAGAACACCCATTATATGGCTAAAAATTACGTTTTTGCTTTATATCTCAAAAACTAAAAGTGCTGGAATAATAAAATCTGGTAGCAATATTTCTTTATTTGACAATCCTTAGTAGTTTTATGACAATTTTCTTTGTGATATCTCCCTAGTGGTTGAATTTTGACCCCAGGTTTATAAAGCAAAGTACCCTTTATCTTAAACAAGAAATTACCTCCTGAAATTTTACGTATTTCTTTAGAAGCACCCTGTATAGACAAAAAAATATAAATAAATAAATACTTTAATGGTTGATATTTAGGGTACATTATACCAGCACTAGCAGTGTTTGCAACCAAAAAGCATGTTTTGGGAAATGACGTAATATTTGGAAGCTTAAAAAAGTGCATAATCAGAATCAAGACGTTGCAGAACAGAGAAGGGATATTTTATTTTTCATCCTCATGCCCTTCTCTTTCTTTAAATGATAACTACCATGGATGTATATTTTTTTTTCAAAATTGTATTAGTTTTTAATTTAAAACCCCTTAAAATTAAATTTTTTATTGCTTGTTCTTTAAATTGTTTAACCAAAAACCGATATAACTCAGATTTGTAGCCTAATCGATTGCACTTAGGGGATATAATCACGAGCGTTTTTATCAATCCAGGGATTCCGGAAGTGGGCACAGACAAGCCCGGGATTCCGGGATAGTCCCGGGATTTAAGGGCAGAGTACAAAAAATGCGAAAATATTAAAAAAATCAAGATTTATTTTTAAAATTTTCTTTAGGAATAGAAAAAATTATAAACAAAAAAGTTTTCTATTCAAAACAAAATAACAAACTTATTAAAATACAGACAAACCAACTTGATATAAACTTTCTTTTCATAAAGACATTTCTACAGTCGAGTCGTCTTGAGTAGGTAACTTTAAAAATAAAAACAAAACTGTATTGCTGCAACATCGACATACCCTCTCATAACCTCTAATTGATCGCATTAAAACATTTGTAATACACTTCAACAAACTTAAGGTAATAATAAACCCCATAAATAATAAAAAGTAAAATATCCAAAATATACTTTAAATAAACATATTTCAATGCAAAATACTAATAACTTGCGTGATGCGGAGTGTTGCTTTTACATGATTTTCTTTAAGTGAAACCGCGTAAACCTGATTAAAATCAGCTGGAAAATAAAATGGCTGACTTTCTATTTTTATTGGCATGGACAACTTAATAAATTAAAAAAAAGCTAAGTGCATTACGTTTTATGCAATATTATTTTGCAAAAATAAAATTTAATTATTAATCCCGAAAATCCAGAAAAGGCAAATGTAATTGTACAAACTTGTGTACTTTTGCATAATTTTTTGCGAAGGAGCAAGACCTCACGAAACAGTTATACACCAACTGGGACATTTGACGTAGAGGTGGAGGGTAATTTTGTTGCTGGATCGTGGAGAAATGATATTGACGGAATGGCATCATTTAAGCAATTAAAAAGGATTGCTAGAAAACCTAAGAGTGACGCAGAAAAAGTTCGACTCGAATTTGCAAACTATTTTTCAAAAACAGGACAAGTGTCATGGCAAAATGAATACTAGCTTATCTACTATAGTGCGAACGCAGAGTTTAAAAGAAATTAGTTTCCGTTTTTTTTATGATGAATCTTACCACTTTTGGTTAAATTGTTTTTAAAATATCAACACTTAAAAAGAGGCCTTTTTGCATTTTTGACAAGCCATAAAAGCCAAACTATTTAAGTTAAGCTCTTTTTACACTTATCAAACTTCTTGTCAAATAAGTTGAACCAGGGTTAATTTATATGGGAATAGGTTGCGTCACATACTCAACTTTTAGGCGGTTCGTGGTTGGGGGGCAAGGAAGAGTAAAGTAGGTACCTAGAAAAGTTAGCAATTCTGAGTAAAGTCACAGCAGCTGATTAATCCAATGGCGTCTAGAATGTGCGCATTTCATTTTGCATTGTTTTGAAAATGATATTTTAAAAATTGGTCCGCGTGACGTCAAATCAATATGGCCGAATGTCGCGACCCCGACTTTGGTCCAACATATTTGACAAGAAGTTTGATAAGTGTAAAACCAGCATTACAAAAAATCCGTTTGCACTTTCTTATTTTAACTGCCAAATGTCACTTTTTTTCAAAAAAGTGATTGAATGAAAATCTTGCAATTATTTTTGGGCCAAAAGTTGTCCCCCTTACAAACAAAATTGACGTATTTTTAGGTTTTTTGAAAAAAAATCCTTAGCAGTTATGAATAATTGCGGTTTTCGATGGCCCACCCTGTATACAGAGTGACTCAAAAACAAATTTGTGTAGAAAACCCTATATATTTTAATTGGTTTGTTTCAAGCTGCCAATAAATAATTAAAAAAATCAAATAAGTTGTTTTTACTTACCAACGTTTTTCCTTTCGGAGTGTATATCCCGTGTAGAAAGTTATGTAAAAATGAGTATGGCGGCCATGTTGGTTTATATATGTCGCCTGTCCCTGCTCCCGATTTCTGGCTACAGAATACCTTTCTCCTGTAGCCTCTGTAAGTTTGAAAAAGACTTTCTTTTTTCTTTTTTAGTTCATCGATATTTTCAATGTTCATTTCTTCCGCAATGGTTTTGAAAGCATCATGCACTTTATTGCGATTTTTTTATTTTTATCGCCTGGGTCCCAAAAACATGGATGCAGTTGTATTTTTTGGAGGAATGTAAAAAGATTATCGTCATTCCATTCCATTTTCACAACCGGCACTTTAAACAGTTTCAACAGAAAAATCAACAAAATAAACAGTTTAAACAGAACGTAAAAATACACAACGACTTTTCTTCAACGAATGATTCGCGAATTAGATCTGCGACCGAACGCGTTTAACTTCGTCGCTTCGTCACATCGTTCATTTTCCCTTTGATGATTCGTCCAAATACCGACATCTGGGCGAAGTCTGGCGTAGCGCCGCAGCAACGAATCTCATCGACGCAGCGCGTCATACTCATTAAGCAATACTTCGTGAATTACTGCGACGAATTGACGAAGGAACGAATAGTGAGTAGTGGGCTTTAGAAACTGACTTAGGATTTTTTGTGTTGAAACGAGGGCGGCGCTGAAAAACACTTTTGGATTTAACAAGACCATGAATAAATACATTTTGTTTTGAAAAATCTCCTAATTTCCAAAATGCAACATGTAAGTTCTTTCTATCCTTCTCTAAAATTTGGTCGTCACATTTGCGTTTGCAGCCACATACAGTGGTGGACAAAAGTATGGAAAGATTTTTAAAAGTCTATTCACTTTTATTCCAAGAGAATGTTAGATATGTTTGCCCCACAGTCAAGACCCTTGGTAAAAAATAAAACACAAACAAAAATAATTTAAGTTATCCGTACATTTATTAAAAGTTTAACTTAAAAACGTTACTATTCCAGTGGACAAAAGTATGGAAAGAAAAATTAATAATCCAAAATATGAAAAAAATTAATCTAAATTTAGTATTTAGTGGCATAACCTTTTGCTTTAATTACATCCCGACATCTTCTACTCATTGAGTCAACCAGGTTTTGGCAAACTTCAACAGGAATTCTGTTCCATTCGTCTTGCAAGGCCTCCCATAATTCATTTTTATTATGGATACTTCTTTGTCTGATTTTTCGCTCTAGATGTTCCCAGAGATGTTCTATGGGATTCAGATCGGGTGACTGCGATGGCCATTCTAATACATCCACACTTTGATCCAGAAACCAGTTTTTACGAACCGTGAAGAATGTTTCGGATCATTATCTTGTTGAAATCGCCAGGTAAGTGGCATTTCTTCTTCGGCGTATGGCAGCATTGTATTCTCTAGGATATCTTTATACATAAATCGGTCCATTTTCCCATCTATTTTTATTATTGGTCCCGTACCAGACCGGGAAAAACATCCCCAGACCATCACGTTACCACCGCCATGCTTCACCGTTGGTATTTGGTACTTAACATCATATCTTTTTCCTACTGGTCTTCTCACATATGTTCTTCCATCCGAACCAAAAATATTAAACTTGCTCTCGTCACTCCAGAGAACAGTATTCCACTTTTGAGCAGTCCAATTTAGATGTTGTTGAGCAAACCTAATTCGGGCCTTGCGATTTTTCTTTGAAAGCAGGGGTTTCTTAACTGCAACTCTTCCTAGAAGTCCAGCTTCGCATACTCGACGCCTCACAGTACGGTCCGATACATCTACGTTATAATGTCGGCATATTTCGTCTTTTATTTTCGTCGATGGTCTTCTTGGATCTGATATTGATATTCGTTTAATGACTTTATCTATTCTGGAATTGGTTTTTCTGGGTCGCCCGGTTTTGGAGCACTCTTCACACTACCCACTAACTGAAATTTTCTTAATATTTTAGAAACTGCGCCTTCCGTTATTCCTAATTTTTTTGCAATAATGCACTGTTTCAGGCCTTGATTTTTAAACTCCACAAACTTATTGCGCAAATCATCGGAAAAATATTTATTTTTTCCCATTGTTAAGAAAGTAGTTATAAGCAGAATATGCAAACTAAAACTGAAATATACAAATAGCTTGTATTTATATTGATGTGAAAAAAATCTTTCCATACTTTTGTCCAGCAGCAAACCAAGAATGCTGATAACAACAATAATAATCTTTCCATACTTTTGTCCACCACTGTATAAAATTTTTAAATGTTTTTAGGTACTCTTTTTCCAGTTGCAGACAGATATTCTTTTTCTTGATTTCTATTTCGTTTTCTTATTTTTTTTCCCAATTTTCGAAATTCTTTGATCTTTTCTTTCTTTTGATATATTTGGATCATTAACATCTCTTACTTTTCTTTCATTCGGTGCATCCACAACTTCTTCTAGGATTTCTTCCTCATCAGATACTGATTCTAAAAAAAAATAATGTGTTCACAACCAAACCGGTGTAAGTCAATTTGATTTTGTTATTTAAAAATAAACCTTTTTTATTTTACTAAAATGCAGGAGCGTACGATCTTGTCCATCAAAAGAGTTCCTTAATGCATAGGAAATGTCAGAAATTTGTTTAAAATATCTACATTTTTGTAAAAGATGTCATAATAGAACATTTATTTTCTTAAAATTTTAAAATCCTGTACTTCAAAGTTAACACTTTTAAAACATATATTCACATAAGTTTCTTATTTTTGATTGGAGAATAACCTCCTTATTTTTTTTTATTATGGGTTTTTCCTATTGTAAACCTCTGTATATAGATATTTATTATTACCTGCAAAGGTTGATGATTCAGGGGTCAACAATGAATTATCCAAGTGTTCGTTATCAAGTTGGATTGTGTTATCAAGTCTTGGAAAAAAACCGTTTTAAAAGACGTTTTAATTAAATTAATACTAATTAAATATATTAATCAGTACCTGTAGCAATGTATAGAAAACAACATA